>JAVJHY010000025.1:0-99241 GCA_035593235.1 Phascolosoma agassizii
TGTTACCAACACGCATTGCCCTCTATACCAAATAGTCAGACAATTTGTGCTGGCCACCCCGAATCTTGATTTAGACTTACTGATAATGTCACCGCCCGAAATGGAAAAGTCGCTGCTGGAGAACCGCGTTAGTATTGGCATCGGTCCTTTTCTCGATCTCCCCGACGCGCTTGAAAAAATGCTGTTATATGACGAAACACAACAATTATGTTGCGGTAAAGGTCATCCGGCATTCGGTATTTTGGATAGGAAGCAAATCGATGCTGCCATTGCCCTCTCCGACTACGCCGCGCGTAGTTACAACGACGGATGTGCTAATCAGGATAGTGTAAAATTTCTAAAAAGCAAAAATACGGCGAATATGGACGCGCTACTAGCACTGATCCTCACAGGGCGTTATGTTGGCTACCTATCGTTACATTGCATTGATTCCTGGGTTCAGAAAGGTGATATATGGACGCTGTTACCCGAAATTTATTCTTACACTACGCCACTGTATGTCGCCTATAAAAGCGATCATAACGATCCACGGGTTACCCTGTTTCTTAAAACCGTGCATGATTACTGTGACTAAGTCGACTGTAGTAGTCGATTGACCTTACAGCTATTTTTTAATAACTAAGCTTTCGAAAAATCGGATGTAATATTAGTTGGATCAGAATTAGCATGGTTGCTACACAGTTAACGTAGGTTCAACCGTGAGAGGAATTCAGTGAGCAAGTCGCCGATAATATGCGCCGCGTTAGTGACGCCAATTGGTGACAATGATAGGATTTGCAACCAACGTTTTTCCGCTCATGCTCGCTGGGTATTGCAAAACGGATGCGATACGATCGTTATTTTTGGCACCACTGGGGAGGCCCCCAGTTTTCCCCCCGCGGCTCGAACCACTGCACTGGAAGCGCTAATCAACAGTGGAATCCATACCGATAATCTCATTGTAGGTACTGGTTGTTGCTCGGTCGAGGAGACGCAAAACCTGACCCAGCACGCATTGGCGCTCGGCTGCCACGGGGTGCTAATTCATCCGCCATTTTTTTTCAATTCACCGAGCGAAGATGGCGTCTTTAAATTTTATGCTCAAGTCATCGGTGGTTTGAGTGAATCAAGTGCCAATATATACCTCTACCACTTCCCAGAGATGACGGGCGTACCGATCACTTTTCCGCTCATCCAACGATTGCTTGAATCATTTCCGTCATACATTGTTGGAATTAAGGATAGCGCAGGTGATTTTGCTAATATGAAGACATTGGTGCAGCAATTCCCTAATTTGAAGGTTTTTTCCGGTGACGACCATCTGCTGTGGTCATTGTTGGAGGCTGGCGGCTCAGGCGCCATTACCGCCACTGCTAATCTGGCGCCAAACCTGTTATCCGCTGTACTTGAAGGTTGGCAAGACAACACTAAAACAGCACGTTTGGCACAGACAGATTTGGAAGAATTGTGGGAAAGCATTCTATTGAAGTTTCCCGTCAGCGAATCTATTAAGGAGATTATCGCCGAAATTTCGGGTGACTCAGGCTGGCGCGCAGTATGTCCACCACTGCAAGCACTGCCTGTTTCCAGTCGTTCGCAGCTACTGCATGAGATCCGACCATTTATGCAACGCCTGCCATTAGGATTGGGTGTGCTGGAGAGTATTACATGACAAATAATTCAGTGAAATATCCATCATTAAAAGATTTTAAAGCTGCCCAACAACGTATCGCGCGAATAATTCGGCCAACGCCACTGATCTATTCTGAGACTATTTCCCAGTTGGCTGAGCGGGAAGTTTGGCTAAAATTAGAGACCCTGCAGATCACGGGTAGTTTTAAATTGCGCGGTGCTTCGAATCGAATGCTGCAATTAACTGAGCAAGAAAAGCAGCGAGGCGTGATTGCGGTTTCGAGCGGAAACCATGGTAAGGCGGTAGCCTACATCGCCAAACAACTGGGCATTCGGGCAACCATTTGTATCTGCGATCTTGTTCCAGAAAACAAACGTAAGGCAATGCTTGATTTTGGTGCCGATTTACGCGTAGTGGGAAAAACTCAGGATGATGCCCAGGAATATGCTGACAATTTAATCTCTGAGCAGGGATTAACATGGGTCGCACCTTTCGATGATCTTGATATCATTACTGGCCAGGGGACTATCGCAGTGGAGGCACTGAGTCAATTGCCGGAAGCCGATACTATTGTCGCGCCACTTTCTGGTGGTGGTCTTTTATCCGGTATCGCACTCGCCAGCAAAGCCATTTCTCCTTCAATCGAAGTAATTGGCACGTCCATGGAAATCGAACCTGGTATGGTTCGCAGTCTCGATGCGGGAAAACCAGTAACAGTCGGCGAGCCACCCAGTCTGGCAGATAGCATTGGTGGCAGTATTGGATTGACTAATCAGTACACCTTTCCGATTGTGCGTGATTTTATGAACCGCGCTATTCTTGTTTCCGAGCAAAGTTTGGGACCAGTGATGAAAAAGCTCTTCGAGGCCGAAGGGCTCATAATGGAGGGGGGTAGTGCTTCAGCACTCGCTGGCATATTTTCCAGAGATTTTGATACTGGCTCACAACGTAAAGTCATTGTCGTTATCAGTGGTAGAAACATTTCAATGGGGCGTTTTTTTGACGGCACCCAAGTAGCACAGGTAGCGGCGTAATGAACGACAAATCCAGAGTTGAACACGGTCCACTCAGCGAAGAGGGACTACCTTACTCAAACTACGTTCGTGCCGGCGATTTTATCTACGTCTCCGGGTTGGTTGCACTCGATGAGAAGCAGGAAATAATCAAAGGTGGCATTCAAGCAGAAACTCGCCTAGTACTCGAAGATGCAGCAAGAATTCTAAACAGTGCAGGTAGTTCGCTGATGGATGTCGTTAAGGTCAATATTTGTTTGCCCAACGCGGCTGATTTTGAAGAATTCAATGGCATATACAGAACATTTTTTCCAAACAAGCCACCTGCACGTGCAAGCTTGTGTGCGAGCTTATCAGTCAATGCTAAGGTAGAGATGGAGTTCATAGCTTATCGACCATTGGAATATCAAAATAGGGAATAGTCAGAAACACGTTTTTTTTAGAGACGAGTAATTAATGTTCAAGAGAACCTGAAACTTTATACAAACGCGAAATCAAGAGGAAATTATTATGAAACTCAGTAGAATTGTGTTAACCGTCATTACAGTTGGTCTTACCTTTGGCCACATATCAGTACAGGCCGGTGGAAAATACAAAATTGCCACAGAAGGTTCATTCCCGCCTTTTAATTATATCGATGCATCCGGCAAACTGGCTGGTTTCGATGTAGACATTGGGGTAGAGCTGTGCACACGTATGGAAGCCGAGTGTGAATTTATTGCGCAGGAATGGGACGGTATTATTCCTGGTCTTATCGCAAAGAAATACGATATTATTTTAGCATCTATGTTCATCACCGAAGAGCGAAAGAAAAAGGTTTCTTTCACCGATCCTTATTATGCATCAGCAATGACCCACGTAGCGCCTAAAGGTGCTGGTATCACGGCGTTTACTGCCGAAGGCATGGCCGGTAAAGTTATTGGTGTGCAAGGCGGTACGACGCAATCCAAGTTTGTTGAAGAAGTGTATCCAGATGCAGACATACGCCTTTATGGCACACAAGATGAAGCAAACCTCGATATGGCAAATGGTCGTCTTGATCTGATGGTGGGTGACGTCGTGCCAAGCGTCGACTGGGTATCAAAAACCGATGACGGCGCTTGTTGTGAAGTTGTCGGAGAGCCTATCGTTGATCCAAAATGGGTGGGCGATGGCACTGGTATCGCTGTTCGTCAGGAAGATGACGATATCCGGCAGGCAATAAACAAAGCACTTGCAGAAATTCTCGCTGACGGCACTTATAAGACAATCAATGACAAGTACTTTACGATCAACGTTTACACCATGAAAGCTGAATAAATTGATCGAATAAACATTCCGAATGCTGGATTTACTGTCATTCGGTGAGACGGGGTGGGGTGACGAGCTGGCGGCTGGCCTGCTCGTTACCGTTCAACTAGCACTAGCCTCTTTGCCGGTAGGCCTTGCGTTAGGTTTTGCCGCTGCATCAGCCACGCTTTCCAGAACGATCGTGCTTCGCCTCGTGGGTCGATCTTACACCACGATCATGCGCGGCATGCCCGAAATACTCACCTTATTTGTTGTATACAACGGTGTTGGTATTTTACTAAATGTGCTCGCAGAATGGTGGAACCCTGGTAGTGGCGCGGTTGAATTCAGTCCGTTTATAGCGGGTGTAATTGCACTTGGTATGGTGTTCGGCGCCTTTGCCGGAGAAGTGCTTAGAGGTGCGTTCCAGGCACTTGATGTCGGACAGGCAGAGGCTGCAATGGCCGTTGGTATGTCGCCGTTGCAAATTTTTATTCGTGTGAAAGTACCACAGGTCTGGCGCTTTGCCTTACCTGGTCTTGGCAATTTATGGATCAGCTTGCTAAAAGATACATCCCTTGTTTCTGTGATCGCGCTCAATGATTTAATGCGCATGACCAAAGTGGCGGTCGGGTTTACCAAACTGCCCTTCAGTTTTTATCTTATCGCCTGTTTGATTTATTGGTGTTTGAGCCTGTTCTCAGAAATGACTCTGGCTGCGATGGAAAGAAGGGCTAACCGTGGCGTAATGAGATCGCAATGACAGATTTTTTTCAGCTATTTGCGACATTTTGGCCTAAATTTGCCGAAGGTATTCTGATCACCTTACAGCTCACTTTTATTGGTGCGTTAATCGCTGCAATACTGTCACCGCCGTTGGCAATTCTACGACTTAGAAGTTACTGGACCATTCGGTTGCCATTACGTATTTACGTTTCCTTTGTACGCGGTACACCGATACTGGCGCAACTATTTTTAATTTACTACGGCTCAGGTCAGTTCAGGGCCGAGCTACAGGAGCTTGGGTTGTGGGGCTTTTTCCGCGAACCTTACAATTGTGCACTGCTGACATTCGCATTGAATTCCACCGCCTATCAAATCGAAATTTTACGTGGTGCCTTGATGGGCGTGCCCCAGGGTGAGATTGAGGCTGCTGATGCGGTGGCGATGAATACTTTGACTAAATATAGACGTGTCATTTTCCCCCATGCCTATCGTATCGCCTGGCCTGCACTCGGTAACGAAATTATACTGTTGATGAAATCAAGTGCACTTGCCAGCGTGGTCACGGTTTTTGACTTGATGGGGCAGACACGACTGGCCTTTTCAAAAACATTTGATCTTTCGGTCTACATCTGGGCTGCCTTGCTCTATTTGTGTATTTGCGCGATCTTTGTAACTGTATGGCGCGTCACTGAGCGTCGATTGAGTCCACACATTTTTGAAAAAAAGGCCGTGTCAAAAACGCTAATAAACGAAGTGAGGCAAGTCAATTGAGCGAAATTGAAACAGTTGTTGAGGCCATAGATATCTACAAATCTTTTGGCGATTTGGAGGTATTGAAGGGTATTACACTGAATGCCAATAAGCACGATGTGATATCAATTCTCGGATCAAGTGGTTCTGGTAAAAGCACGTTCTTGCGTTGTCTCAATTTCCTCGATCCACCGACCTCTGGCCGAGTGATTGTCCTTGGCGACGAAATTGCCTTTAACAAGGGACGCGCAAGCGACCAACGACAGGCTCAACTACTACGCCAAAGACTTGGCATGGTATTTCAGCAGTTTAACCTGTGGACTCATCGGACAGTTATACAGAATGTTATGGAAGGTCCGGTATATGTGCTCAAAAAATCCAGAAAAGATGCCAGCCAGCAAGCCGAAGACCTGCTAAACAGGGTCGGGTTATCTGATCATATGTCCAAGTACCCCTCCAGTTTATCTGGAGGTCAACAACAACGCGTAGCCATTGCGCGGGCATTGGCCATGGAGCCTGATGCGATACTGTTTGATGAACCGACCTCCGCACTCGATCCGGAGCTTGTTGGTGAAGTATTGAAGGTTATGCAATCGCTGGCTGCTGAGGGTCGCACCATGATTGTTGTTACCCATGAAATGGCGTTCGCTCGTGATGTATCAACCCGGGTTGTGTTCCTGCACGAAGGCCAGGTTGCAGAAAGTGGGCCGCCAAAAGACATGTTTAGTCACCCTAAGACTGATGTTTTTCGTAATTTTATTTCCAATATACGTTAAGCAAATAAAACTCGTTGCTAGTTAAATGAAAGGTTTCGATAACTTAACGGTGGTTATCCTTCGATGTTCTTAATGCAACTGTTCTAACCGAAACAACATTACTACTTTCAATTTACTGGCGTTTTCGCCTCTTTTCTGCATATATGTCGAGAGGTAACTATGTATGAATTTTATTTTGGGTTACTCCGAAATAAATTCACCAAACGTAATCAAACAAAACTCCAGGAATACCTCTGAGCAATTAGTGTGTAACAAGTTAAGAGCCAGCACTTAATTGGTATAAAACAGTGGGTATTAAATACCACTACACCGCTACATACAAATAATAGCCACGTTGTTGTTTTGCGTCATCGCCGGGAAACAAATTTCAGAGACCTTGTCAAGGCTACCGTCGGCATTCAGTCGAGCAATGTGTTGGTGGGATTCGAGGTCTATATTTATGAATTCCCCTCCAATGACGATCTTGCCGTTGGTCTGCAGCGCCACTGCCAAGACATTTGCATCCGTCCCGCTACCAGGGTCAAAGCTCTGATCCACGCTACCATCAGCATTCAGCCGCGCAATATGGTTGTGGGTGTCACTGTTTACGCTGGTGAATTCCCCACCGATGACGATCTTTCCGTCGGCCTGTACTGCCACTGCAAGAACATCGCCATTCGCCCCAGTAGTACCAGGGCCAAAGGCCTCATCCAAGCTACCATCGGCTTCCAGTCGTGCAATGCGGTTGCGCGTGTCATCGTTTACCCTAGTGAACCCTCCACCAATGACGATCTTTCCGTCGGCCTGTATCGCCACAGCTAGAACATCCATATTCGCCACAGTGCCAGGGTTAAAGTCCCCATCCAAGCCACCACTGGCATTCAGTCGCGCAATGTAGTTACGCGCGACACCGTTTACGTTGGTGAAGCCACCTCCGATGATGATCTTATCGTCGGTCTGTACCGCCACATCATTGACAAAGTCGTTCGCCCCAGTACCGGGGTCAAAGTCTGTATCCAAGCTACCATTCGCATTTAACCGTGCAATGCGGTTACGTGTGACAGTGTTTATGCTGGTGAAGCCACCTCCGATGATGATCTTAGCGTCGGCCTGTACCGCCACATCAAAGACAAAGCCGAACATCCCAGGATCAGGGTTAAAGCTCGCATCCACGCTACCATCGGAGTCCAACCGTGCTATGTTGTTGTATGTGGCGCCATTTATTACACTAGTGAACGCCCCACCGATGATGATTTTGCCGTCGGCCTGTATGGCCACATCGAAGACAATGCCGTTCGCCCCAGTACCGGGGTCAAAGCTCGTATCCAGGCTACCATCGGTATCCAGCCGTGCAATGTGGTTGCGCGTGACACCGTTTATGCTTGTGAAATTTCCACCGATGATGATCTTACCGTCTGCCTGTACAGCTACAGCCAAGACTTCCAAATTCGCCCCACTTCCACTGGGGCCACTGGGGTTAAAGTTCTGATCCACGCTGCCATCTGCATTCAGACGCGCAATTCGATTGAGCGCCTCACCGTTTACGCTGGTGAAATCCCCTCCGATGATGATTTTACCGTTGGGTTGTATTGCCACAGCAACGATAGGCTCATCCGTGTCGCTGCTAAATGCCCAACTGGTCAATGGGGTCAGCAATACCATCAGTGCGACAATAACCAATGCGCGGTAGTTAGCTGAAAGTGGTTGCATTGGGTGGCCCCCGCTAATGCTCATGATTATTGATGTTCTCATTTGTTCATTTATTGGGTCTTTTCCCACACAATGTGATCTGAATTGATTAAGCCAAGATATTCCATTTTTTTATTGGCATAGTGTGTAGCAAGATTCAACCCCACACTAAGATCACCACACATGGCACCAGTGGCTCAACAAGCTAAGCTGGTTCAGTGACATCAGGTTAGCATGTCAAGCAAACTGAGGGAAGGGAATCTTAATTTCTACATATCAGTTGCGGCTTTATTTTCAGATCAACGGTGTATATTTTCTCGTCAACGGATGGGTTTATTAGTTCTCTTGCTCAGGGCTCCATTTAACAGTAATGTGGAGTGGACGAGAAAATTTCCCGGTGCAAAAAGATGTCACAAAGAAACGGTGTAACAACATGTTCTTTCTAAGAGCTTTAACGGTATCAGTAAACTATGGCCGTTCACTATCCGACAGTTTCTAAATTCAGTCTGTAGTTTTATTAAGATAAAGTTTAAGCTTTACTACTTAATGACTCAAAATCTGGTTAAGAAACGCCTTTGTTCTCTCATTTTTAGGATTATCAAAGAATTCTGCCGGCTTCCCCTGTTCTACAATTTCGCCATCATCCATAAAAATGACGCGGTCTGCCACTGATCGTGCAAATCCCATTTCATGGGTTACGCAGATCATTGTCATGCCTTCTTTCGCAAGATCAACCATTACATCGAGAACTTCATTGATCATCTCAGGGTCCAGCGCGGAAGTAGGTTCATCGAATAAAATTATTTCAGGGCGCATACAAAGAGCCCTTGCGATTGCCACCCGTTGTTGTTGGCCACCGGATAGTTGAATCGGATACTTGTCAGCTTGTTCGGGAATTTTTACCCGTTCCAGATAGTGCATTGCAACTTTACGCGCTTCGACTTTAGGCGTTTTACGTACTAGTTGCTGGGCTATCATCAGGTTTTTCGCGATGGTCATATGGGGAAAAAGGTTGAAGCTTTGAAACACCATTCCTACCTCGCGCCGCACAGCATCTATATCCGCAACCTTGTCGGTTAATTCAATGCCGTCAATAATGATATTACCGCTGTTGTGCACTTCCAAACGATTGATGCAGCGAATCAAAGTGGATTTTCCTGATCCGGAGGGCCCGCAGATAACAATCTTTTCGCCTTTGTACACTTCAAGGTCGATATTTTTCAAAGCTTGAAATGAACCAAAGAACTTATCCACCTTTCGCATCTTAATTAGCGGTTGGCTGTTGGAGTCGGTCATATTATTCTTCACGTACGGTATAGCGACCGAGATATCTCTCGATCAGCCCAAACAGTTTCTGTATGCCCAGGGTGAAAATCATATAAACAATCGCCAGGGAGACGAAAATTTCATAGGGCGCATAGGTATCCGCAACGATAGTGCGTGCGATTCCCGTCATATCGGCAATGGTGATGGTGCTGGCCAAAGCAGTGGACTTAAGCAGGCTGATGACATCGTTACTATAAGCGGGTAAGGATAGGCGTGCAGCAATTGGGGTCGTTATGTAAATAAACTTGTGACGAGCTGACATGCCCAGCGCAGAACCCGCTTCAAGCAAACCGCGATCCACCCCTAAAACACCGCCACGTAGAATTTCCGAAACATAAGCGCCGGTGTTTAATGTTAGTGCCAATATTGCACACCCAGTAGGTTCACGCAGGATGTTCCAGAAAATGCTGTCGCGAATTGCCTCAAATTGTGGCAGGCCATAATAGATTATAAATATTTGTACCAGAATGGGTGTGCCCCGAAAAATATAGATATACACCTGGGCAGGCCAGTCCAAATAAAATTTTCCACTGATCCTCATCAGTAATAACACTACGGCAAGTACAAGACCTAGAATTCCAGACACCACTAATAACTGTAAAGTAATACCGATACCCGCTAACATCCGCGGCAGGCTTTCTAATATTAGACTGAGATCGAAACTCATTTAGCGTCTAGCGTAGTACGCTTGCCATATTTTTCAATGCCCATCACGGACAGTGTAATGATGGATGAAAACCCAAGATAGATAGCACCTACTACGATGTACATGGTGAACGGTTTTCCGGTAACCGTAATAGCCTGTTTCGCAACAAACAACGTCTCGTTTAACCCAATAATGGATATTAGTGCCGTGTCCTTGATCAATGACAACATGTGATTCCCAAATGGTGGAAGGGCAAGTCGCCACATTTCTGGGATGCGAATATAAATAAAGGTTTGTAGTGTTGACATCCCCAGTGCACGGGCTGCTTCGATGCTGCCAGGATTTACACCTAGAAACGCACCTCGGAATGTTTCGGTCGCATAGGAACCGACAATAATCGAAATCGCAATGGTCCCAGCCCAGAATGGTGGCACGTCAACGAACTTAACTTCTGGGTCAAAGATCTGTGCTATTGATGTCAGTACAATGGCTGAACCAAAATAAAGCAGGAGGATAACGAGAATTTCTGGGGTGCCGCGAAACACCACGGTGTAAGCACCAGCTACTTTCTGCGCTATCCGGTTATCTGATAGTTTGGCGCCCGCGCCAAGCAGTCCAAACAGGATCATCAATGTTAGTGATGCAATAAAAACTTTAGCAACGATTACCGCACCCCAAAAGTAATCGTCCCACCACCCGGTTAATACCTCCACGTTTTTACTCCCAGCAAACTATTCATGTAGCTTGCATCATTTCCCAGCTAAAAGGGCGACAAGGTGCAGTGTTAACCCTATCGCCCGATTCAGCCTATAGAGTTATTGACCCCATTCGTCTTTGTGCAATTTGAAAGGAAAAATTTTCATCGCGTAGCTTTCCAATTCTCCAGAATTGATCAAGTCTTTGAGTGCGCCATTTAAACGCTCTTTTAATTCAGGCTGATCTTTGCGTAATCCAATGCCCACACCAATGCCAAAATATTTCTCTTCGTCAACAACGGGACCTTTGAACTCAAAACCAGCACCATCTTCCTTGGCAAGGAACTTCAGGTGTGCCTTCATTGGGTTAGTCATGATGATATCCACACGACCATTTTGAAGATCGAGGTAAAGAGACTCAGAACTGTCATAGAGAACTACGTCTGCATCCGGTAGTTGTTCTTCGAACCAGCTTGAATAGGTGGTGGCTCGTTCCAGCCCAACTTTTAAGTCTTTGAAATTTTCGGGGATTGGGTTTCCAGCATCATCAAATAAAGTGACGTCTGTTTTTTTCGCGCCAACTATACGGCCTGTGGAGAAACGATAAGGCCCAGAAAAGTCCATTTTTTCCATACGCTTTTCGGTGATGGACATAGAGGCAATAACAAGATCAAACTTGTTGGCAAGTAATGCAGGGATCATCCCATCCCATTCCTGGCAGACAAACTCTAAATCTGCGCCGATTATTCCAGCAACGCCATTGGCTACATCTACGTCGTAACCTGCTAGCTCTCCATCGGCAGTTTTATAATTAAATGGAGAATAGGTACATTCCATGCCGACGCGAAGCGTTTCCGCTGAGGCGCTAACGGCACCCAGCATTGCGGCGGCGCCAATAGCAAATAGTTTGATTGATTTCATAGTGTTCTCCTGATAGGGGGATATTTGATTATTGATAATTCGCCGTTTATGACGGCTTGAACATAGTATAGCCGAAACTAGACGAATGGCGGTGGTCAGTTGTATTGTATGAATGCCAAACGTCGTTTAGAAACCGTTATACAATGAACTACACTTGTCTTATATTGAATCAGTAAATCATGAATCTATGGTGACAATTAGGTTCAAATCTCGGTCTCTAAGCCTCCTCAACAAACAACCATAACAAATTAGTAAATAGCAATGATAAAGTTTGTCAGCACCAGGGGCGGAATCTCCCCAGTAACATTTGATCAAGCCGTATTACAGGGATTTGCCGCAGATGGCGGATTATTTGTCCCGGAATCCATACCAACGGTTAGCGATGAACAGCTAATAAAATGGGCTGACCTAAGCTACTCTGATTTGGCCTATGAACTCTTATCCCTATTTATTGATCGTTCAATTATTCCGGCAGATGACTTAAAACGACTACTGGATAATAGTTATAAAACTTTTGAGCATCCCGATGTAGTTAGTCTTGTTCCCCACGGCGATGACCAGCGCACGTTTATTATGGAGTTATTTCATGGGCCAACTCTTTCATTCAAAGATGTGGCTATGGGTTTTCTGATGAACGTACTCGACTACTTATTAGAGAAAAGAAAAGAGCACCTAACAATCGTTCTGGCTACCACTGGTGACACAGGTCCAGCAGCAGCTTGGGCATCTGCTGGGAAAAAGACCATCGATTGCTGGCCACTCTATCCGAGAGGGATGATTTCCGAAGAGCAAGAACGGCAGATGACGACACTCAACGCAGATAATGTGCATCCTGTTGGGGTGGAAAATTGCGCAGATGGTGGAGACGACTTGGACTTTGTTGTGGCCAAGTTATTTGATGATAAAGAGCTAAAGAAAAAATTGAATCTATCTAGCGTGAATTCAATAAACTGGTGCCGTGTAATGGTGCAGGCTGTACATTATTTTTATGGTTATTATCGCACTGTGGACCAAGTAGGAGATCAAGTTGTCTTTTCTGTTCCGAGCGGGGCGTTTGGTAATTTATTTGGTGGGTTTCTGGCGCGCTCCATGGGCTTACCGGTAAGAACATTTATTTGTGCCAATAACGTTAATCAGACATTACATACTGCCTTTGCTACAGGTGTTTTCGCCAAGAAAGATTTAATCCAGACCCTATCATCCGCTATTGACATCGTGGTTCCTTATAATTTTTGGCGATTCCTGTATTTTTGCTCGGGTAGTGATGGCGATAAGATTAGATCCTGGATGGATGCATTCAAATTGCATGGAAAGATCGAGATAGATCCGCAAACATTAGAAACCATTCAAAATGGATTTACTTCAGTTACAATTTCCGACAGTCAAACCAGCGAGACCATTAAAGATTCATTTTGCAACAACCATGGATACTTGCTAGATCCGCATTCTGCCGTAGCGGTAGCTGCGTCGAATATATTAAAGGATACATTACCCAAACAAATGAAAATTATTTGCCTGGCCACCGCACACCCAGCTAAGTTCCCTGAAATTATCCGTGGGTGTCTGGAGTCTGGAGCAGAGTTACCAGAGCTGGGCAAACACGCCTCGTTAGAAAGAGCCAGTAGGGTTTGTCAGCATTTGCGACTGTGTGATCTTGAAAATCTTGAATTCGCTTTGGTAGATGCAATGACTTCTAATTCAACTTAACTACCTGATTTAATCAGTCTCGGTGTGTGCGCCACTAGTTAGTTATTACTACCGATTAATGCAAGGAATTTTCTATGAATTCTAGGTTTCTGGGGTTTTTATACAGCACTACAGTTTTCGTTTCTTCGGCGATGCTATTGGTGCTAGAAATTGTCGCCGGACGGCTTTTGGCGCCCTACGTAGGCGTTTCTCTCTATACATGGACATCGATTATTGGGGTTATTTTGGCAGGTCTTTCCCTGGGTAACTGGATAGGGGGCAGTGCTGCAGATAGAGGTTATAGCAATAGAGCAGTTGGTGTTTTGCTGGTTGCAAGCGCCATCACTTCAATTCTTATATTGCCGCTGCTTGGATACGTAGCGAGTCGATTTCAGGCAATACCAATGGATCTTGCCAGCGCAAGTTTCTTTTATGTATTCAGTTTGTTCTTTGTTCCAGCAATTCTCATCGGAATTATTACTCCATTGGTGACAACGCTATATTTAAAGATTGATCCACGTACAGGAAAAATAGTTGGTCGTATGCATGCCCTGGCTGCGTTAGGGAGCATACTAGGAACCTTCGCTACGGGTTTACTGTTAGTCCAATGGATTGGAACCAAAAATATCATTTTATTAGTCTCAGCAGTTTTGTTTTTGTTGTCATTGCCTTTTTTACTTTTATCGAACAAATGGCTTTCTCTTGGTACGACTAGTCTTGTATTGTTTTTACTGTCTATTGTATTTAGTCTTAACTCCGCGGGATTTGCCAATCCATGCAATGTCGAGAGTAATTACTATTGTCTGAGAGTGGTGGATGAGCAAGATGACTCTGGCAACATGTATGCGCGTACGCTGGTGTTAGATCATATGGTGCACAGCACCAATCTGGCCGAGAACCCTGGATCAATAGTGACCCCCTACATTCAGGTAATGGATTCTTTGGTGGACCAGCATTTCTTAAATCGAGATTCTGTAAAATACTTTTTTGCCGGAGGTGGAGCCTATACTCACCCAAGATCCATTGCGTCACGTTTTCCTGATGCAAAGATCACAGTGAGTGAAATTGATCCTGCTGTAACAGCCATCGCTGAATCATCACTTTTCCTGAACCCACAAGAAATGAAGATTCACCATTCGGATACAAGAAATGTACTGAAAACTTACTCTGAAAGTAGCTTCGATGTCGTAATCACCGATGTATTTCACGACGTTGGCATTCCGTATCACTTGACCACCTTGGAGCACGCCAAATTAATACGATCTAAGCTGTCTAACAATGGCCTTTACCTGGCGAATGTTATTGACGTTTTTCCCCAGAGTAAATTAATTCAGTCCATGGTAAAGACATTGCGGCAAGCGTTTCCCTACGTTGGTGTATGGGTAGCACGCCCTGAAACTGAAAGCGCTCGATTGACCTATGTGCTCAGCGCATCCAGTACGCCAATTTCTGCTGAGACACTATCAATTCCGGGCGAGAAGGGCAGTGTTTGGTATCAAATTGGAGATTTTATTGAACAGCAAATTAAGCAGTATGATGCGCCGTTATTAACCGATGATTTTGCCCCGGTTGAGCGGTTGCTGGGACCGCTTTTGACTAGCAAAGCAGGTATTTAAGAGAATTCAGAGAGTGAGTGGATTGTGATACAAAAATTCAGGCGCTACTACTTTGGTTGTCTTGACCGCGGTCTATCCTGGACATAACAAAGTCTATATATCTCTGTACTGGAGAAAATCCCAAAAGCGACTCGCCATTTCCAACAAAATTTGAATATGGATTGATGTCGTAATAACAGGGTTGACCGGTGGAAGCTTCGACAAAATATTCTACGCCGCATACTTCCGCAGCGCAATTCTTGACAATGGCGACAACGTCTTTGAGCACCGTGGACGACAGATCAAATTTTTGAATGCCAGATCCACCACCAACCACACAAAAATCAAGGTCGTTGTCAGTAGAGCAGCCATCTGCAGCGCAGTAGTTGAAGACACCTTCCTGAATCGGTTGCTTAATACTATAAAACAACTCGTTTCCAAGCACCTCAACCCGATACACATAACCATCTGACTGCACATAAGACTGTACAATACCCGTGCCGTCCACCCCAAAATCTAGCAATCGATTTTTAATAGCGGTAGTAAGCTCGGCTTTTGTATCGTATCGTTGAATACCAGCTCCTGATCCACCAATATTTGGTTTTACCATCAGTGGAAACCCGATCCGCTCTGCCGCTCGCAAAATGTCGGACCCACCGTAAACGGCGATACCTTTTGGATGGTTAAGGTTGAGGCAAGAAAACACACCATTTTGTAATGCCTTGGATGAGCCGATGGAATGTGCCCTGGCACCATTGATAACCCGCACACCACAAAGCTCTAGCCAGTTCAGATAGTGCAGCGCTTGGAATACTACCCTGGGGTTGCGGTCCGCTGACGGCATTATATTGACTCGATTGATTACAACGTCAAATTCACAATTTGTTGCTGATGTATCGAATGCAGTATCAGCGATATTGATCAATTTCAGTTCAATGTCGCGCTGTTTAAAGGCCTCAATCAGGCTATTCGACCAGCTTGGGTGTTCATACAAAAAGGCTATGTTCACTGAGTTATTTCCTTATTAAGATTACAATACCAGCGAACTGGGGCGTAGCGCCTCTCCGAGCTCTGGTGCAATCTCTTTAATTTTTCTGCAGTTAGAAACCGAGCGTACCCATTCATAATACAATGATTTTACCGAGCTTATCACGACACCAGCCTGCCGCATCCGTGACAAGCCAAATTCTTCATCCACTTCTGTGGATGCCACCGCATCTTTAAGCACCACAACTTGATATCCTTGTCCGACAAGTCCTAGGGCTGATTGCGATACGCAAACATCCGTTTCCATGCCAACAACCACTGCCGTCCTTCGTCCAACTGCATTGACTGCTGCGAGAATCTCTACGTTGTCTGTGAGGCAAAAGGCATTTTTGTTGTATATGACTGTTTCATCAGGCAGTGCATCACGAACGGATTGATTGAGATTGCCGGTAATTTCAAGGTCTTCACCCATCGCTACAACAGGAATTTTCAATACCTTGGAAACTCGCAATAACCATATTACCTTGGCTAGCAAAGATTGAGTCTTTGCATTGTCGTATTTGTCGAGAAAACTATCCTGGATATCGATTAGGATCAGCATTGAATCCTCTAGGTCAATCAGTGTCTTGTGAATATTTTGACTAACGTTTTGATCGGTGTTCATTTTTATGCCTCCAAGGACTCAGTAAATCGTGCTCAGCACGTTGTGATTTTATGCTTCCAGCTGAATATAACCGTTTATAAAAATCTGGGAAAAATCGGAAACTACTCTGGTTGTGATCGGGAAACAAACTCATAATCATGCTTATTAATCCTAAATGTCCGACAGAAATACTCCAACATAAATCCCGGCCACTGTGTCACTATTTTACCGGAAGGATCCTTGTAGTAACTCTTGCAGTCCTTGTTCACAAGAATTGTCTTGCTCATTTTGCGCTGTAGTTTGTTATTATATTTTCGCAAGGCATTTTGTTTAAGATGCATATATTGACCTTGCCTTCTTTCCAGTAACTGTATGCAAGTTGTTATATATTTAGCCTGGCGCTCGAGCATGAAGACCACACTGCCCGCGACATTAGAATTGGGTCCATAGAGCATGAAGAAGTTGGGGAATCCAGATAGGGTGATACCCAGATAGGCTTCTGCACGATCCTGCCATACCGAAGATAATTGAGCGCCATGGAGTCCGGTTAGTTGAATGGGTGCCAAGTAGTCAGTAGTGGTAAAGCCAGTGCTGAAAATGATGGCGTCAACCTTTCTGACAATTCCATCAAGGGTTCTCAGGCCGGACGGTACGATACGATCTCTTCAATGGGGGTATCTACAAGTTCCACATTGTCTCTTTGCAGGGTGGGGTACCAGTTGTTTGAAATTAAAACACGCTTACAACCCAGTCGATAGCGAGGTGTAATCTTGCGTCGGAGTTCGGTATTAGCAACTGCATTTTCAAGGTGTTCGCTAAGCATCCGCTCGGCCCTCGACGTCATCAGCTCTGAACTCCGGCGAGGAATGTTTAGTTCAAATCTCAGGAATTCGTGAATCCGATCAATCTTCTTTTTTAGGGAAGAGACCCTTGTGGTTGGTAGTGTGGGGTCATGTTTCGGAAAAACATAGGGTGAAGAACGTTGAAATACATACAATTGTCTTGCCTTTTTCGCAATTTCGGGAACAAATTGAATTGCGCTTGCTCCGGTACCGATTACCGCAATGACTTTATTGGCAAAGTCTTGTTGGTTATCCCAGCGTGCCGAATGAAATTGGTGTCCGCAGAATGTATCAGCCCCACTGATGGCGGTCTTATTTGGCTGGTTGAATAGCCCTGTAGCAAAAACTAATATATCCGTAGTAAAACACTGCTCATCCCTGCTTCTGAAATTCCAATTTGCGGATAGTGCGTCAAATTGTGCATCGATGATTTCCAGATTAAATTGGAAGTGAGGTTCTAGATCATATTTTGCGACACAGCGTTTAAGATAATTAAAAATCTCTGGTTGACGACTGTAACGAGAAGTCCATGGAAAGTCCTGTTCGAAAGAAAAACAGTAAAGCCGGGAAGGTACATCGCAAGCGGCGCCGGGAAAGCTGTTATCGCGCCAGACTCCGCCGATGTCCGATGCTTTTTCGAAAATTGTAAAATTGTGGAGGCCCACTTTTTTTAGAGCGATGGCAAGTGCAATTCCACCAAACCCGCTCCCAACAATGGCGATTTGACGACTCATTGCAAAATGCTTCTGAAATAAAATTGGTATATCGTCATTGTTCACTTCGCATGTCTGAGAACCGAGTCGCGTGTACAGGAGTTCAAACTACAGTTTATCACCTATAATTTCAAAGACATTATGGCAGGTCAGTGTATTTCTGAGATTAAAAACCCGGTAGAAAATGATTTCAATTTATAGTCTCAACACATCTTCTTGATGTTGGACATGTGGTATTTTATAGAGACCTCAATACAAACTGACCAATAACATTGAAGTATCTATACATATGAATAATCGCGAAGCCGTTATTGTATCTACCGCCCGCACGCCTATTGCAAAGGCGTTTCGTGGTGCATTCAATGTTACTCATCCAACTACTATGGGAGGACATGTTTTTTCTCATGCAATGGAGAGGGCCAAACTTGAACCTGCCGAGATAGAAGATGTGATAATGGGTTGTGGAATTGCCGAGGGGCATACTGGGTTCAATATTGCTCGTACATCGGCCATACGTGCCGGAATCCCAGTTACAGCAGCTGGAATGGTGGTATCACGTCATTGTGCGTCGGGATTGCAAGCCATCTCTAGCGCGTCCCAGCGGATCATTTCTGATGGCGTTCCTATTGTTTTGGCTGGTGGAATTGAACATATATCGCTGGTTCAGAACAATAAAAATCAAGGTTACGCCGACGAGGCCTGGATGCAGGAAAACAAACCGGATTTATTTCTGCCCATGATAGACACGGCGGAAAATGTTGCCATACGTTATGACATTTCTCGAGAAAGACAAGACGCTTACGCGTTACAAAGCCAACGACGCACGGCCGCTGCCCAGGAAGCTGGATTGTTTGACCAGGAGTTGGTTCCCTTAGCCACTGAAATGGAAGTTAGAAACAAAGAATCAGGAGAAATCTCCAGAAAAGCGATAACTCTTACTAAAGATGAAGGAAACCGACCTGAAACTACACTTGAAGGTCTCTCCGCGCTGAAACCAGTACGAGGTCCAGATAAATTTATTACAGCAGGCAATGCCAGTCAATTATCTGACGGTGCATCTGCCTGTATTGTTATGGAGGGAAAAGAAGCAGAGCGGCGTGGTTTGGAGCCAATGGGAGTTTATCGTGGCATGGTAGTGGCAGGATGCGAGCCCGATGAAATGGGGATTGGTCCGATTTTTGCCATTCCGAAACTATTACAGCGAATGCATTTGATAGTAGACGATATTGATTTATGGGAGTTGAATGAGGCCTTTGCCGTACAGACTATCTATTGCCGAGATAAGCTAGGTATTGCCAACGAAGTGTATAACGTTAATGGGGGGTCTATTTCAATTGGGCACCCCTATGGTATGACTGGCGCCCGATTGGTTGGACATAGTTTAATCGAAGGCCGAAGGCGCGGTGCAAAACACGTGGTGGTTTCAATGTGTGTCGCTGGGGGACAGGGAGCGGCGGCACTATTCGATGTTCGATAATTTTGGAATTTTTTTAATTTACCTTTGACTATTTTTTAATTAACCATTGCAATAGTGATCGGTTCCATAAAAACCGAACCAGACTTAGGCAAATTCTCTCGTAGTAGACCAACATTGGGCGGAGAAATTCAGGCCAGCGGTTAATATCGTGTACATATTTTCCAGTTTGATCCTGAGGTAAAAATTGATCAAGCACTTCTGTTGCGACAAACGTCTCGATATACGCATTTGGCACATCAGACATTTCCTTGTAGGCATTGACAAGGTAATCGAGATACTCCTGGGTAGGTTTTAAACCTAGGCGCGGATTATTTGCTCGATAGTAGAAAAAATCCAATCCATTTTCGCTACAAAATACTTTGTCATGAACTTGAAGAAATGGCACGCCCTCGAAAAAATCCATGCACGCCGCATCGCTTGTTTGAATCAAATACATTTTACCGTATATCACTTCGCCAGCTGTGGCATCTGCTGAAGCGTAACCGTGGTCTTTGTAAAACCCCATTTGGGAAAAGTTTAATTTAGCATTCTCGAGAACGTAATCGAAGGTTTGGTAGACTCTGATACGGCGTTGCTGCAAAACATCTATACTAAGATTTGCGCCGAACGCAAAATAAAAGACCTTCTGTTCAGAGCAAGGCCAAAAGATTCTTTTCAGTTGTGCCCATTCGAATCCAATTTTCCAGAGCATTATGCGAAGCAATTTCTCAGATCCTCGAGAAAATAATTACTTGGGTTGCTCTGGAAAAATAATTTTAGTCTAAACCTTGTTGCAGTACGCACAAATCTTATTACCGTCGGGGTCGCGAATGTAGGCATAATAACTATTCTCGTCGCCATCCCGAGGACCTGGTTTTCCTTCATCGATTCCACCCCTGGCCAGTCCGGTGCTATAAAATTCATCCACCAGTTCCCGTGAGTTCGCAATAAGCGCAATCATGGTGCCATTGCCTGGGGTAGCTGGCTGCTTGTTGAAGGGTTCGGTCAGATAAAACTCCGGGATTTCCGGCGCCTCCTTAGAGCTGTACCCAACATAGTGTTCGCCGTTAACATCTCGCACCAGACCAAGAGGAGCGAGTAGCGCATCGTAGAAATTGGTAGCCTGCAGTAATTTATCGGTTCCAATCATGACATATCCGAGCATCATTATTTTCCTCTTTTATTCATAAACATTATGTTCCACAAAAAGTCCGATACGGTGCAAAAGTACTTGGCGCGGGCTTTTCGTATTCTTCAAATCCATCCCGTTTATCCCAGGGTGATGACAGCACGTTCAGCAGCTCTTCGAACAAGCTAAAGTCTTGGTTGTCGCTGGCCGCGGTCAAAGCCTCTTCGACTTTGTGGTTACGTGGAATATATACGGGATTTACTTTATTCATCTTAGTCATTCGAATTTCAACGCCCACTTCCTCTTTTTCAAGCCGGACTTTCCATTGTGATAACCATGTTTCCAAAGCAGTAGAATCATTAAATAAGGCCTTTGTATGTTCATCTTTTCCAGATGCAGAGTCTGCTAAACTGCGGAATAATTGCGTGTAGTCCACACCTTGCCCTTCCATCGCTTTTAATAGTTGGTTCGACAATTTCATATCTCCTTCCTGTTCCATGGTCAGACCAAGCTTCTTTCGCATGCCTGCGAGCCACTCGGCAAAATATTTTTCTGCAAAAACATTTAGTACCGCATTTGCTTTTTCGATGCCATGATCTTCGTTTTCATCAATTAACGGGAGTAATGAATCCGCTAAGCGCGACAGATTCCAAACTGCGATAGAGGGTTGGTTTTGATATTGATATCGACCTTGCGCATCAATTGAGCTGAATACGGTGGCGGGATCATAGGAATCCATAAATGCACAGGGTCCATAGTCGATGGTTTCCCCTGATATTGTTGAGTTATCCGTATTCATGACGCCATGAATAAAACCAACCAACATCCATTTCGCAACTAATTCAGCCTGGGCATTACATACTGATTCGAGAAAGCGCAGATAACGATCCTGTTCGTCTACTAAATGCGGGTAGTGACGGGAAATAGCATAATCGGCCAGCTGGCGAACTTTTTCAGTCTCCTTGCGAGCCGCAAAAAATTCAAAGGTGCCCACCCGAATATGGCTTGCAGCGACTCTGGTGAATACTGCTCCGGGCAACTGGGTTTCCCGAACCACATTTTGGCCAGTAGTTACCGCTGCCAAAGCTCGTGTCGTTGGCAGGCCCAAGGCAAACATTGCTTCGCTGACTATGTATTCTCGTAGCACGGGCCCCAAAGCTGACCTGCCATCGCCTCCTCTTGAGAAGGGCGTTCTACCCGAGCCTTTTAGCTGGATATCCTGTCGGTTGCCTCTCCTATCGATTACTTCGCCCAATAGCATCGCCCGCCCATCCCCCAACTGAGGATTAAAACTACCGAATTGATGGCCGGCATATACCTGGGCTAATGGTGTGGCGCCATGGGGTATTTCACTACCTGAAAATATCGCTGCTGCAGTGGACTCATCCAGGCTGGATAAATCCAAGCCCAATTCCAGTGCCAAATCATGATTTAACTTAATTGTTTTAGGGGCGGGCCATACTTCGCCTTGCCAAGGAACGTAAAATCCTTCGAGCTCCCTTTGGTAGGTATTATCAAATTGGAAACCCGGTGTATTGTTGGCTATCATCGTCGTCGGCAAAACATTGAAAAACTGATTTCAAAATTAGGGCTAAGCATTCCCATCGGCAGAGTATCAACTATTTGCACAATAATAAAAACAATGTATCAATCATACAGCCCGTTTTCCTGGTATTCACGAATCTGACCCTCCAATCAGTTTATCCACTTCCTTGGCAATAGTTTGGAATTCCGATACAGCTTTCTAACAGCGGAAAATACAAATCCTAGTCCAAAACTATGTCATGTGCCAGTCAAAACCTGTGCAGAGTTTTTCAGACGGATCTAATTGTTATAGTTCCATTGTTCAGCCAATTTAGTGCAGCGACAATAAATCAGTAGTACGATGGAATCTCTAATGAGTCTCTGATTAAAACTGGGCTCAAATTGATCGTTCATGTTTTAATCAGAGGCTGCCTAGATATAAGACAACTTATTTTAATAGAAGGAATAGTATGTAGTGAATGACACCGCAATAACCGACTTGAGACCTAGGCGCAGTTTTATTTTTGCACCAGGTCTAAAACCCGAAATGTTTCCAAAAGCATTGGCATCGGGCACCGATATCGTTTGCGTTGAGCTGGAAGATGGCATTGCCCCTAAAGATAAAGACCAGGCACGTATTTCCGCATTGGCGCTGTTTAAACAAATCCAGGCAGATGATGGGGTGGAACGCATCGTTCGCATTAACTGTCTACGTGAAGCTTTTGGTCTGGCCGATGTGCGAGCGATTTTGGATACTGACACACCACCACCAGCGTTGATGTTACCTAAAGTGCGCAACCCTGAAGAAATTGTATGGCTGGATGATTTGTTGACTGAGCGTGGTCACCCAACCCGACTACATGTAATTATTGAAACCAACCGTGCTTTGCAAGCAGCATTTGAAATAGCCCAATGTAGTTCGCGTATCGATGCGCTATTTTTTGGCGGCGTCGATATGGCGGCAGAACTACGATGCCAGAATGCCTGGGAACCGCTTCTCTATGCGCGATCCCGGGTTGTGCATGCGGCAGCCACCGCGGGTCTTGATGTCATCGACGTACCCTACCTCGATCTGGAAGATCTCCAGGGGATGGTGGTGGAGGCGAAAAAAGCCAAGGCCATGGGTTTTTCTGGTAAAGGCTCGGTGCATCCAAAACAAATTGCGGCGCTAAACGAAGTCTTCACGCCATCAGAGGAAGAGATTGCAAGAGCCCGGCGCATAACCAAGACATTTGAGGACGCGGATACTGGTCTTGTTGTAATCGATGGAAAGCTGATCGAAAAACCTGTTGTGCGGGACATGTATCGGATTCTGGCGATAGCCGAGCGGGTATCTAACTGAACAAGCTGATTACCAGATCAGTAAGCGAAATAAAGCCCTGTTGTCTGTGAAATTGCAGATAATCTAGTTTCAGTATACTGTTCCACTATTACGGCATTTAATAGACGGGGGATTGAATTGATGAAAACCATAGAAACTATAAATCGAAATGCTTCAGCTGATCAGGCGATGGAGATTCTGAACCGAGATGGTGCAGTAATCTATGAGAATATTTTGGACGCCGCGGCCATGGATCAAATCAGCAGCGAATTTGATGATTATCTTGCCCGGGCATCTAACGGAGAAGGGGAGTTTTGGGGGTTCAAGACCAAACGCTTCGGTGCACTGGTTGCCAAGTCCCGCACTTTTGCAGAACAATGTGCGCCCCACCCCAAATTACTGGCAGTGATGGATAAGCTACTCCTGCCACGCTGCGAACGTTACCAATTACACGTTACCATGATGACGCATATTGGGCCAAATGAGACACCACAAATTTTGCACCGCGATGATGGTTTGCTACCGTTTGTGCATCCCGGGCCACAAGCTATTTGTAACACGATGTGGGCCTTAACGGATTTTACAAAAGAAAACGGGGCCACTAGCGTTATTATCGGCAGCCACAACTGGGATGATGAACGGTTGCCGCAACCCTCTGATGAAATTTCCCAGGCGGTGATGTCCAAAGGCTCCTGTTTATTGTATATGGGTTCGGTATGGCATGGCGGTTCAGCCAACACAACGAAAGACGAGTGGCGTAGCGGATTGATTAGTGGCTATAGCTTAGGCTGGCTGCGGCAGGAAGAAAACATGTATTTGGCGGTACCGCCCCATGTCGCAAAAGATCTGCCCGAACATGTACAGCATCTAATCGGCTACAAAATTCATGGTGGATTTCTAGGCTGGGTGGAAGGTCAGGATCCCCATGTTGTGCTAGAAGACCACTATAGCGATGTGATGCCTGCTACCGCAGAGGGTGGTGAGTTAACCGAAGAAGATAATTCTTCTTTAAAGACGGCGATTTTGGGTGATCCACGTCGTGTCAGTGTGGGTGGTTGAACTCATTTCTTTTTCGCCCTTTTTAATTTAAAGCATTTATTAGTCTGTTTACAATCAACTAGGGTCCAGGAATTTCAACCGACTCAAGGCAGTTAACCAATTTTTCCTTGTGTCGTTTTCGATAGAATCTTCGCAGCTCTCGACTAGGCAGTTTTTCGGTGATTCTCGGAGATTGTGATTCCAGTCGTTTGCAAAAGTAATGCGCAAATTCATTTGCTGTTTGATACCGCATAAGCTGATCTTCTGGTAACTCGGGATCATAGTTGCAACCTGTAAACAGAACGTTGTGAATCTCACTAAAGCAAATCGTTGCATATTGTTCTCCTACGAGATTTGTGAGGAATACAAACTTGTCCACTTCTGCCTGTAACTCCAGCTCTAGCTGGCTAATGGTTCTGTGGTAAGTTGCATTCCAGGTGAGGTAAGTAAAATGACTAACCCCTTCTAGTGCAGTGCAAAAATCAGCAATATTGTTATCACTTAAGTTTTCAAATGGATTATTCTGTTCAAGATTTGAAAGTAATCCCTGGTCGAGAAATAGCGATACATTGAGTCCGTCTTGTTCTTCTAAAACCAGTAGCTTTTCATCTATGTTTCGATTGAAAGGGCTACTATCCAATGTATTTGCCAACTGGCGATCTGTAATCAGAAATTCGTTAACTTGATGACACAATTCCAGGTCATAGGTTTCCTGGAGTTTTTTTTGGATTAGGTCGGGTATCATCAATGCGTTGACCGAGTGTTGGCGTCACTGTATGGCATACCCATTTGTATAATTTTGTTGGCCATGCGTGGGTCGTGATCTTCTAGCCAGGATTCATACATAGAAACCAAATCCTGATTTCCTCTTAGCCGTGTACTGTCCACAAATTCATCCAAAATGGTGACAAATTGTGTAAAACGCTCCGACAGTTCGCGGAATACTTCTTGATCCAGGGAATCATTGCCCGATTTCTCCAAACTCTCGGATAACCAGCCGTAAGCTCCGCCACCCATATTGATATAGTAATCAACGCCAACGGGTTTTCTGGACAGACTCGCGCTAAACAAACCTGAGATAAATAGCGCTACATCACCCATTCGACGCAGAATGGAGAGTCGCTGTTTTCGGTTTTTAGTTTGAATGGCGTCACCATATAGTAGTGCCAACGGACGTATGTCATAGCCCATTTCTTTATCCCAATCAAAAACTTGATCTGAACGGGCGTATTGGCATAAAAGATTCACAACATAAGCAATGGAATAATTACTTGAGTCAATATTACGGCGATCGCAAATTTCAGTAAGCGAAGAATGAAAATAGTTTTTCAGAATCCCGGTTTCGGAAGTTACTATCGTGGCATAAGTCATTCGTACCTCACATTAGTTAGATCAGGAGATGCTTTGAGCACTATGCAATTCAGTGTATTCTGATTTCAGTTAATATCAAGCTAGCACTCGTATTAGAGTGCTGCTAATTGGTGTAGTAATATTGTGTCTGAATGTAGACATCCATTTAAAATTATGTCGACGACTAAAAACATTGAGGATTTTTTAAACGAACAGGAGCAGGCTCGGGTTCTTGGTGAACTTGGTTTAGCCCGCCGACTTCCACGCAAGGTGTATAGCGATCAAGACTTCCTTGAGCTTGAATATACTAAGTGGTTAGATCAGACATGGTTAATGGTTGGTCGTGTCCATGAAATTCCAAATCCAGGAGATGCCATGCCGGTCCCTGGTCATCCGATTTTTTTAATTCGAGATAGCCAGCAATCTATTCGTGCCTTCTATAATTCATGCCGACATCGTGGGCATGAATTAATTAGCGAAAAGTGTAATGCGGGAGCTGCAATTGTATGCCCTTATCATCATTGGGCTTATGAGCTCAATGGTCGATTGAGGGCTGCGACGCATTTCGCTGGCTATCGACAACATAGTCACCCGGATCTTGATCCCGATTCATTTTCTCTAAAAGCGATACGCACCGCGGTCTGGCACAACTGGATACTAATTAATATTAGTGGCGAGGCACCAACCCTGGAAGAGTTTGTATCGCCTCTTGCAAGGTTTTACCAAGACGTGGATTTTTCTCAAGTAAAACACTTTGCCACAGTGCACAGGCATCCTTTGGCAGTTAACTGGAAAACGGCAATGGAAAATAATATCGAACCCTATCATGTGCCGATGGTGCACCCAAGTACTGCTGGAGGGCACCCATTTGACAACCATCGAATTATCGATGATGGGCCATTGGTCGGGTGCGCGGTTGACATTGAAGGTTCCAGTTTTACCAATTGTGCTATTGCCAAGAGCAATCAGCAGCTAGATAGTAGTGGGCGCTTTGTACTACGTGTTCCCAATCTTTACATTGCGGCCCATGCCCCGGACAAACTGGTGGATTCATTGATACTCCCAGACCGATCAGACCCTGGAAAATGTTGGATCAGTCATGCCTGTTACAACACATCTGAGGCAGATGTATCCCAGCAAGAGGCCAGGTTATGGGAAGACATTCAGCAGCAAGTTCTGGAAGAAGATGTTGCCGTCCTTGAGGGTGTAGCCAGAGGTTTTCGGGCGCCGGTTATGGATGACGGAGGTGTGATTTCTCCGGCCTGGGAATCGTGTGTTAGTGGATTCTATAGATCAATGCTCACAGCACTCAAATGCTAGTTTGTACGGCACCAAAAAGCCCTCTAAATCTTTCTATATAGTCCAAAAAATTGTTAGTAAAATTTAAACACCTTGCCTTGCCTTACTATTATCACAAGTTATAGTATTCCTTATATTGGGGGAGTGCAGTGGGCTGGCAAGAATCTGAACGATATTTTTTAAAAGCTATGCCGAAGCAGAATATCGTAAGTTGGAAGCCAGTGGCTTTATTAATGCCCAGGGTAATGCGGAGTATGTGGTTTCCATGGAGAATTATGGAGATATTGATGCCGAAAAAGTGTTTCTGCTCGCCCAAGAAGGTTTCAAATCTGTTAAAGCGACTGAGTTTAAACATTGGTATATGATTGAACTATCAGGCCTCGCAAAGTTATCCATTGACCGAATTCGAAGCCTGGAGCAGGTTGGATTTGCCTATCCAAATCGCGGTATCTGGCTTTGCCACTAACGACAAGTGAAAAACTAATGATTAGTCTATAAATGTAATATGAAAACCCTTACTGAATTATTGTCCAACGAAGATCGACAAGCCATTCGGGCACCCATTGACCAAGCAAGAACACTTCCAAGAAATGCGTTTATTTGCCGGGAGTTCTACGACTACGAGGTTGAGCATGTGCTGAAAGAGAGTTGGCTGGCAGTTTCCTTTGGCGCTAATGTTTCCAATTCTGGCGATATCATTCCTCTAACCGTGCTCGGAATTCCAATCATCATGGTGCGCGGAGCCGATCAACGTGTCAGGGCATTTCACAATGTCTGCCCCTATGATGGTTGCGAAGTTTCACTACGTCCCCAGCGAGCGATTCAAACAATTATTACCCCTTATCATGGCTGGGAATATAGCTTGGATGGAAAGCTTATTGGGGCAAACTATTTTGATGGTAGTGCCAACCCCGATGATGCTGTATTTGGATCGCTAGATGCAGACCTGGCAGAAATTCCCTGTGAGGAATGGATGTGCACACTTTTCGTTTATTTGGGTAATCGTCCGACGTCTTTTCATCTCGCCAATAAAGCAGTACTTGATCATTTCGATAAACTAAATATTGACCGACTTGTGATTGGTGTTGATGGGGAAGAAAAACCAATGATCAATCGCCTGACAATTAACTCCAATTGGAAAACTGTCTATGAAAATTACTCTCCAAACGTCTATCATGAGAGTTTTGTGCACGCGATGTATCGTGCATCTCCCCACAGTCCGCGGGTAGACAAGAGTAAAAACAAAACATATACAGAGATTAATGACCCCACAGGGTTTCTTGGGTTATGTTATGACAACAGTATTGGCAGTTCATTTTACGGTGAGTCAAAATTACCACCCATATTGAATAAAGATGGAAGTACAAATAGTGTAAATACGATTTCCAATGTATTTCCGAATTGGGTCACGACAATGCTTGGCAATGCGGCACGCATTTCGTTATTTTTACCCGAGGGCCCAGATACGGGTACGCAATTCGTAGCCACTGTGTTTGATCAGGAGGCAGCTACTGATCCCACTTTGGTTGAAGATAGAATAGAGTCTCAAAAACAGGGCTTAATCGCTCGACGTGAGGACAACGTTATATGCGAATCTATTCAGAGGGCACGCCATTCCCCGGCCTGTCACAATCAATTCTATTCACCATTTTGGGATGCAATGCATTACACCTTAAGCAATCTTGTTCTTGATCGACTTGAAAATGGTGAAAATTAATTTACGCTCACCGCAATCTAAATATTATGGCTAAGGCAGAATTATGTAATGGTATTACACTGGATTACGAGATACATGGTAAACCAGAAAATCCGACAATATTAGTTATTCTCGGCATCACGGACAACATCACCGATTGGCCGCCTGGATTATATGAACCACTGGTGGAGAAGAATTTTCAAGTAGTTTGTTACGAACTGCGGGATTCTGGGCTTTCCACAAAGCTTGAATCTGAGGGGCATCCAGATCTGGGGCTGGCAATGGCTGCTCTAGAGAATGGGGAGCTTCCAACTGCCGCTTACACGGGGCATGACATGGCAGAAGATGCGGTGTTGTTAATAGATTATTTAGGGATAGATGACTGTTGTGTTGTCGGTTACTCCTACGGCGCAATGGTGGCGCAATTGCTTGCACTAAACCATTCAAACAGAGTCAGGTCATTAGTTTGTCTTCAGGGAAGCAACTATAACCCCGATTTACCTACTCGCACCGATAAAGTACTACAGGCGATGAACGCTGCAACAAAAGTATATTCAGATTCTCAGTCGCAAGTTGAAGCAATGACTAATCTTCGTTTAGCGACAAATGGCGAGATTCATTGTATGGATCCTTCGGAAGCATCGTTAAGTGCAACTAACTCTGTATCCCGAATGTATTGCCCCCAAGGAACGGCGCGGATCGTGTTATCAAGATTGGCAACCCCACCTTTTTTCCAAGATATAGCGAAAATCAGTTGCCCAACTCTGGTACTTCACGGAGACAATGATCCGATTTTTCCGGTTGAGCATGGGATGGATATTGCTAATCGAATTCCTAATGCCACTTTAATCGTGCTTAAAGGCGCAGGTCACAATCATCCTCTTTCGCTACAACCAATAATTTCCAGACATATTATTAATTTTGCAGTTGGAAGCTGAAACTGGAAACCGGGGGACAGGGGAATCCAGAGGGACAGTATAGGTATTAAAAATTACTATACCATCCCCTGAATTTTCCCTAAATTAGCTTTCAGTACTTCCAGGTACATCAGACATGAATCGGTTGAATTCTTCTTTATCAGCTCGACGTTTTGCATCGGTGCGAAAATCACCAAATCGACGAGCTCGCTCCTCTATCTCATCCTTTAGCTCACGAATTCGATCGTATTGTGTCTGCTGAAATTCATTAAAAACCACATTGCCACTGCGGCCGTCTTTACCCACACTATCGTGGCCATTCCAGTTCTGGGCCAATTTTGACCACTGATTGCGTATACCGTCTGCTAGATCTCTGACATTTCGACCTGTGACTATCCAGAACAAGATAAATAATCCGATTGGCCAAAAGAAAATAAAACCTAAAACCATAGCGGCTATATTCATTGCGGACCAATTCCCACCTTTACCCCATCCGCAGCAATGATTCCGTGATCGATTGTTGGGTTGATCATTAGTTGAATCGCTTAACGATGACATAACATAATCTCCTTACGAAATAATGTGAAAGCGCCGATCCCTATCTCAGTGTTCAATTTGGGCTTCGTTCGCTTCAGTTATTGACAAATGCGAACACTGTTCACATATAATATATGGACTTGATACCAACTTTCAAGCTAAATAGGTAAAAAGTGAACAATATTCACATTAAATTACGCGGAAATCGGAAATGACCCAGGTAAAAGGCGAAAAGAAGGCGTATCACCACGGAAATCTCGCGGAATCCCTGCTTAATGCAGTGGATGAACTGGCCAGCAAATTTGGCTTCGAAGCAGTCACGTTGCGGGGCTGTGCAAAACTTGTGGGTGTGGCGCCGTCCTCGGCATTCAGACACTATGTCGACAAGCGCGCTTTAATGACCGCTTTCGCCACCCGAGCCATAAATCAGCTATCAGATGCAATGGAGGCAGCAAAGAAAAAACCTAACTATGATAAATCCGATGCTTTCCATGCTGTTGGTTTGGCCTATATAGAATTCGCAATAGACAAGCCTGCATTTTTCCGCGCTATGTGGCGTGAGGAGGCGATCTATTCTAGTGACGATGACTATGTCGCAGCCACCAATAAACTGAGTACGCATTTGAAAGGAGGTTTTGCGGATACTATTCGAGATAACGATCCTGAGAGCTTGAGTCCCCAGGAATTGTTGGCCTGGTCATCGGTACATGGTCTAGCCAATCTTTTCGTAGACGGTCCGGTTTCAAAAAATGAAACAAAAGCGGAAAAAATGTCTAGGGCCACAGCAATGATTAGAGCATTACAGCCGGCATTCGAACATCACTCTTAATAGGGACGCTTCTTATCGTTATACATTAGATTGGTCTGTTGGAGGCTTTTATTAATTAGCTATGTATCTCCGACTGTCGCAACATGAAATTCAAATAGTGGAGTTTACAGTCAACGAAGAAACGGCTGTTTGTATATTTGGATTCCATGTTGGTGCAGGAACTGGCAAAATTACCATGAACGCTTGGTGTTAGATAAGTTTAAATATCCCATGGTCAGTGAGTACATTATCTCACCAACAAGTTACTTAATCTTGAATTAAGAAGGAGAGTTAGTATGATGCAGAGCGCTGTTGCAGAATCACACGATATATCCGAAGCTGAGTGGCTGGTTCGTTGCGACCTGGCGGCCTGCTACCGATTATTTGTTAAATACGGTTGGACTGACTTAATTTTTACCCATTTGAGTGCCCGGGTGCCCGGATACGATGATCAGTATCTGATCAATCCCTATGGATTATTGTTTCCGGAAATTACCGCATCAAATCTAATTAAAGTGTCATTTGATGGCCAAGTCATAGCGGGAGATTACCCTTATAACGATGCGGGTCATGCCATTCACACCGCGGTATTGAAAGCACGACCCGACATTAATGTAGCGTTGCATAGTCATACTCGTGCAGGTATGGCGGTTTCTTGTATGGATGAAGGTCTATTACCAATAACACAGCAGGCAGGGGAACTAATAGACCTTGTTTGTTACCACGAATATGGTTTCGCAGATGAGGACAATCCCGAAGAATGCCGACGACTGGGTGAAGATATGGCTGCAGATAAGTGGCTGATGATCATGCATAACCATGGCCTGCTATCCGTTGGAAGAACTGTAGCGGAAGCATTTTTCTACCTGTATACCCTCGAAAACGCCTGTAAAGTGCAGGTTGATGTGATGTCCTCAGGCGCCACACCAAAAAATATACTATCGGAGCCGTTGGGGCAATTAACCGAATACGCTCGACCTAAAGCATCCGGTCCAAATGACTCTTGTACCCGTAGCTGGCCGGCGTTAATTCGTATGCTCGACCAGCAGGACCCGTCTTATAAGAACTGAATGCGCATTGATCATTGTTACTTACTATTTGTGGAAAGTAGGTCATAATAAATAGCAACGAATTTAGAAATTAGGGGCAGAGTTCAAAAACTTACTCATGCAGTCACCCAAAGAACTTGGTTTTCGAATGCCCGGTGAGTGGACAAATCACCAATGTTGTTGGATGGTGTGGCCTACAGCCCATGCGCAATGGGATGACATTAAAAGTGTCGAGCAAGCGTATGCAGATGTTGCCAATGCAATAGCGCAATTTGAGCCGGTTAGGATGGTTGTTAACCCGGGGGAAAGTAGTCGCGTTAATGCGTTCCTTGGAAACAACGTTACACTCCATGAGTTGCCTAATGACGATTCATGGATGCGGGATATTGGACCTAGTTTTATTAAGCATCAAACAACCGAAGAAGTAGCTGGTACCTCATGGCGGTTTAATTGTTGGGGTGGCTATTCGCCCTACTACCTGAACGATGCGCAAGTAGCATCCCGCATGTTAGATCAGCTTAATATGTCAACCTATGAAGCTAGTCTGGTACTAGAAGGTGGGGCCATTCATGTTGATGGCAAAGGAACTCTGGTTACTACGGAGTCGGTTGTTCTCAATCCTAATCGAAACTGGGGTATGAACAAGAAGCAGGCAGAAGTTGAACTGTGCAACGCAACAGGCGCAGAAAAAATAATTTGGTTGCCAGGGGACCCCGATGGGGAGACTGGAGATATGACAGATGGTCATATTGATGGAATTATGTGTTTTGTTAAACCTGGAGTCGTTATGTTCGAGCAAGATATATCCGAAAACGGAGAATTTGCGAGATTAGAGCGGGAGAACCGCCGCGCGTTGGAACTTGCAACCGATGGCCAGGGCAGAAAGATGGAAATAATTGATCTAAAGATAGATCATTGCGACATTGGGCAAGACGCAGAATTATTTTGTAGCAGCTATATCAATTTTTACTTACCTAATGGCGGTGTGGTGATGCCAAGTTATGGCGTAAGCAGCGATCAATTAGTGTTCGATTTTCTTTCCCAGATTTATACCGATCGAAAGGTTGCGATGGTAGATATAAATGCAATCGCACCCGGTGGGGGAGGGATCCATTGTATAACGCAGCAACAGCCGACCTGATTAAAGCTGAGGATTGCAAACAGGATTAACCAGATTTATATTCTCCATGCAGCCGCTGGCCTAGTTCATTGGGGGTGAACAAGGTTTCGCATTAAAATCACTCCGCCATTTTGATGGTCGGCAACAGTTTTGTTTTTGCTGTGGGATTTGATGATCCGATCACAGGATGGGCTGCAAAAACCAGAATTGAAATTTATTACCCTAGTCAAATACCACCACACCGCTGTGTCGGGTAAAAACTGAGGTATCCACAAATATTTCAAACCCTAATTGTTTCAGTTTATGACAAACCCAATAGTCCTCTGACAAATATTGGTTGTCTACTACACCTACTTGAAATACATCGTAGTGGGTAATTTGGGATTCTCCGTCTGCAAGGGGTTGCCCATGATTCTGATAACAACGGTTGTTAGCAACTGCATCTTTAATCAGTGCGGTCACGGCGTTTCTACTTAACATTAATACCGCCGTGCCTACTCTGGACGCAGATTGCAACGAGGGTTCCTGGCCGGGAACTGCATCGGTGTTCCATTTCGGATCCCCCTCGTCAGTTTTCCCCTTTAATGCCACGGGTGCCCCAATTACATCTTTCTCATAGAACAACATATTCTTCAACCCGTTGGCATCTAGAAAAACGTCAGCGTCGAGAAATAAGATGTGGGTGTACAGCTCCATTACCCAAAAGTTACTAATCAGTAGGTTACGTGCCCGTGTAATTAGGCTTTCATTAGATACAGTTTGTACTGAAAAGTTAATGTTTGAGCTTTGAAAAGTCAGGATAGAATGCAGATATTCAGTGTTGATCTGGCCGTTGTATGCTGGAGTGGCGATTAGGATATTTGGTTTTTTATTTGTCATTATATTGATTGAATTCAGGTTTCCACCAGCTTCCGCAATGATAGTGCACCGCGAATGCATCGGTAGATTGTATATATTTTTGGTCCTCTGCTGGGTTACTCAATAGACTTTCCGCTTGCATATAGTCGATAGGATAGAGATCACTGCTAGGTAACAATTGGATGGACTTTTTGTCTGAGTAACTTTCGTATACTCGGGACAGCATAAATGGTCCTGTTGATTCGAGTACGTCGAGGTTGCTGTCTCCGGTTGATTCAGGAGGCGAACACATCGCTTCGATGACCTTGCGCAGAAATTGGCTGCCGGGGTGAGGGGCGTATATAAATGCATTGCCAATAATGCGCTCTTTATTGTGTAAGTGACTGTGTTTTGGATTTTCTAATCCAAGTATCAATTCAGTGTTATCGATAAGTGGATCGATGGATCGGACACTACGAAAATCTAAATCAACATACAATCCACCAACGCTGTAAAGAATAAAGTATCTCGCTGCATCCACACGTTGAATATCGTAGGGGAATTGGTCGTAGATTGGGAGAAACCAGTTATAGTGAGATTTTATTAAATTTCGATTGTCTTCATCTGTCCATAGACAGGATTGCCAATCGGGGTGATTTGATTTCCATGTATTTGCCAGACGCGCAAATAAATGAGGTAGTTGCGATACTTTCCAGGTCTGATGAATAATCTTGATCGCTTGGGCGGAGTCCATAGCATTCAGGGGCTTGGAATTATCTTGTCTCCAGGATCCTTCGTGTAAATGATCTGCATACTCGCCGAAGGTGCAGCTGTTTGCATTACATTTGGGGCAAATTCTGCTACTGGGCAGAACAGTAATTACATCCTTATGCGGGTATTGGTGGTATTGCACCGTCACCATACCAGGCCCTGTTGATTCAAGGACGTCTGTATCCGAATTAGCCTTCTTGGTGGGGGCGTCATGCACAATTTGTAATATAAGTCTCGATATAAAAGGGTCTCGCGGTCTCGCACCAAACATGTAGTTAGCGATTCGGCGTTGGTGATCGTGACCCAATTCAATTTTTCGCTGTTCGCTAAGCAGTATTTCTTCGGCAAATACACAGCCATGAAAGATTAATGGGTCAAGGGGTTTTCTTATATTAATATCCATGTCGACATAGAAACCACCGAATCTATATACCGCGACCAGACGGAATAGGTCGGCTCGTTGGATGTCACGATGCAATCCGTCGTAGCAGGGTAGAAGTTCTGGCATCTCGTTTTTGATAACGGCCCGACATTCGGCATTATCGTAAAACTTATACTGCCATTGCGGATGATGATCCTTTAGGTTCTTTTGGAGAGCACGGTACTGAGGTGACAATTCTCCATTGGCCGCAGTTTGGTGAATGACCTTAGGAATAAATTGTTTCGTCTTAGTTTCTGCTGGATTAAATAAATCCTGAATTTTAAAAGTTATTGCTTGGTCTAGGGCTGTGCTCGCCTGAATAACTTGGGAGAAATGCGCATCATCCCAGGTATTGTTTCCACTATGGCGATAGACATAGAGGTTAGGGCAATCGAGCAGTGCGAATTCATCCTTGGAAATTAACTGCTGGATCATTGATTTTTCTTCCCCACGACTGGCGTCATCATAAATCTCGTGATCATCGAATAAGTCCACTCGACAGAGTATGCTTCCCTCCCAGATGCGAAGGTTTGATACATATGTCTTCCCTTCTGATTCCGAATAGATCACCCATCTTGTTAAAAGTGATGCTGATTTACCATGTTGCCGCGCATGGTTCAGCTGCTTTGAAATTCTATAGGGGTGATACCAGTCATCATCATCCCATTGACAAAAATATTGCCCTTTAGCAAGTTGGATCGATAGGTTACGAAGTTGTCCGAGATTTTTTGCTTCTCTCTTTTCAACAATGTAATAACGGATGTCTTGATCTTGTAGAGTTTTAGCGTAATCGATAGTTTGGATATCATCCTCATCGCATAAGATTAAAAGCTCCCTATTAGGATATGATTGATTGCGGAAGCAATCGATGGCTGTTTTAAGAGGCCCAATTCGGCATCGAGTTACGCATAAACAAGAGACAAGTGGAACATCGCCCGGTGCGGGTTTTTGATGGGCAGGAGAATATTTTTCAAGGTTACCATTTCGATAAATATCGTATTTGAATTCTTCAGTTAAGTTGGATGAAGATTCATGATATGCCACCATTAATGATAGGTTGCTAGCATACTGTTGGGTAAATTGTATATTTTTATCAGCCTGGGGTTCATGCCATAAGTGATAAGCGACCTTGCCTTGGGGTGATTTAATGTTCGTTTGGTTGTTAAAGATCCGCATTGACATTGCATCATCTTCGCCTCCCCAGCCGCGAAACCTTTCATCCATACCACCGATAGAGTAGAAGACTTCTCGACGGATAATATAAATGCCACCACAAAAAGGTGGATGGCTCCCACGGTTTAGGCGGTTTATTTCGTGCTCTTTGCGTGAAATTGCCAGCTCGGTCTCACCTGTTAACAGCAGGGAAGTTTCATCCTCATCTAAATCAATAAGATACTCGTAGGGATTTACCGCGTCTATTCCCTGGTCTAGAAAGGCTATGCATTCTTGCAAGATGGTGATGTCAAGCAACATATCGGCATCGTGAACAATAAGAACTTCCCCACTGGAAATATTTGCGGCTATGTTGATGCCCCAAGACTTGTTAAATGCGCCACTATTATGAACAAATTTGTATTTAGTGGAGGCAGGCAATAATTCTAAGTCAATAGAAGGGGAGTCGGCTTGTTCGACTACAACCACCTCAAATTCGAAATTACTCGCGAGGTGATTAACCACATAATAGAGATTGTTAAGTCTACACTTGTCATCGACTCTAAAGGTTATTAGACACGAATATTTTTTAATACTATCAGTGTTCATAATGGGATCTAACCATGAACGATGACTATTCCATTTGTGACTAGTTTCGTTGAATTTGCTCAATGAAGTTGCTTCATGTGATAACAGATGTGCGGAGATATAAGAGTAAAAACTAGCTGGAGGAAAACGAATAAGAATAGTCGAGTATGAAAGCAATTGTAGCTCGATCAGGGCATCCCACACATTTTTTCCAAAACTGTCATTTCCATTCAGGGGGTTGTGGTGATGCAATTCCCCCACCCCATCCTGCCGAAACGCTTTATCACGTACAACACATTTCGGAAATCGATTTATTATTTCCCGCTCCACGGTCGCAGAATCAGTGGCCAAATAAACTAGATGATTCTCGCCTACTGATTCTATGGCATGAGAAATGGTACGAGAACATCTATCTATCGCTTTGCTCGTCCAATATTTTTTATGCTCCATAATATCCCCATCATTTCCATTGCGTATATGTATACCCACAATCTGAGATTCAGCAAAAACCGTTTTCCTAAACCGCTCGATTTCGTTCGAAAGGTGTTCGATTGGCTTAAGCTGACCAAAAAATTGTTGAGCACCGGACGTAAACAACATCTCATCCCAATTCAGGCAGTGGTCGAAAACCACCAGCGTTTCTTCTCTGTAAAGAAAAAAACGTAATGTGTCCAGCATTGTATTTCGATCAGCATCTGTATCGTTTGGCGCGGTGTAGTTTGTGCTTCCAAATTGATCGAGTTTTCTATCAGATGGAAAAATCGTCGATTTTTCGAATCGATTCAAGAAATCTAAATCAGTTTTTATTTCAACACCATCTATCGTTTCAATTCGATTAAATAGTTCTGGAAATAAATTGACGTCCGTACCGTTTGTGTAGGGAGTGAATCGCCAGTCAATCACAAGGATTCGTCTTGTCTCCTTTGCATACATCCAGGCGCTATAGAGAGAAACTAGACAGTCGCCAAGTCCGGTATTACGTCTTGATATAACGTATTTTTGCAGTTGCCCAATAGGATTGTCAAAATCAGTTGCGTAGTCATAAATGCCATTGGAATTGATTCCGTAAGCTCCAATATGCTGGGCTACAGACGGTTTAGTTGCTACAAGAGTATATTGTTTATCACGGTTATTTTTGAAAAAACTCTGAAGTGCCGAATCCCAGTTTTTATGGATCAGGAATTGCTTCACGGTATTAAATGCTGAGGCATCAAAATAGTAGTTTATGCCGCCAATTAGACTTTTAATAATGTGATCTCCATTGTCCATCAATATGGTCGAATTATTGTGGCGGTTAAAACCCGATACAATCAATTTTTGTATTGGGATTTCCAGTCGCTCAAATAATTTTTCTATTGTGGCTAACCATTCGGGTTTAACCAGTGCATCGGAATCCAAATTTACTAGTCGCTCACACCCCAGGTCATGCAACAATGACCACCCAATATTTAAACTCGTGTTTACGTTGGTTCGTTTATTTTTAAATAAAGCGATCGTGGCGGTGGGAAAGTGGGTGTCTCGAATTAGTTGTGCAATTACAGGATCACTACTTGCATCATCAACCACCACCAGGAGGCAGTCTGCTAAATTGGAGAGACAAAGTGAAGACAGAGTCCGGCAAAGATATTCAGGACGATTCCAGGTTGTCATCACTAAGCCAGTCCGGAACCTACCCGGGGGTAGGTCCGTAACCCCAGTGATCACCATATCTTTAATCTCAGATTCAAAACCTGTGTTTTTCAGAATTTGACTTATTTGTGCAGAAACTTGGCTTGACATAATGTATGGAGGTTCAAATGCACGTATTTAAGTCAAATTTATCGAATTTCATAGGTTTAGATTTTATACTTCTTAAGAAAAAGTATTTGAAGAGTGGGGGTCTTTCTGGTTAAACTCGACCGCGCAGCAAAAAATTACATGATCGGAGTACCTGATCATCACTAGAGTGTAATTTAATCACAATAAAGAGGAAGTTTAAATGAAGAAAAAAAACGACTTAAAAGAAGAAAATCGACGGAAGGTATTGAAATCGACCTTGGCAGGTGGGGCGGTGATCACCACCAGTATCGTGCCCAAGAAATGGACTAAGCCAGCGCTGGATAGTGTGGTGTTACCTGCACACGCTGCAACCACCGATACAGGTGGTCAGGGAGGAACTACCGCTCCTCCCACTACTACTACTATCAGTCTGAATGCGACGCAGTTATTGAATTTTAGTATTGGGAATAACGATTTCGATATTGTTTAGTGAATTTTGAAATTCCGAGGGCATGCTTGTGCGCCCTCGGTAAGTTACCGAGATGTTGGAACGGTCTCGCAATAAAGCCGATAATATGCGGTGGCTTTAAGTAGACCAAAATTAGTTTACCGCTTTAATCTCTCTAAGGTGTCGGGCCATGCCTTGGATGTTGAGCCCAAGCCAATTCTCGTAGGACCCCCAATCTTGATATTTCTCCATCTTGATAGTTTGTTTTAGCTCGTCAACTGTTTTACCCGCTTGTAATCCAGCTAACACTGCTGCTCGCAGCTCTTCCAGATAAATCCTGGCATCGGTAACATCTGCTTTAATCCCAACTTTCCCGTGCCCACCGGCAAGAATCTCAAAATCCAGTGATTCAATAATACTTATCTGCTCCATCCAATCATCGACATTGGCATCTGGAAAGTCACGATAAAATAGTCGTTTCGATGCAACGGCATCAACAGCGAAGGCAATATTTTCAGGTCGAACCACCATAACGATTAAATCGTTTCCATGCCCAGGTCCAAGATAAGTCAGTTCAAACGTCTTACTACCTTGTTCAAAAGTGAGTGAATCTGAAAATCGCTGCGTAGGAATAACGCCATCAATATCTACCGGTGCATTTTCTTGGGCGATAATTGTTTCCACATTCTCAAAGAAATCACCGCCGGATGCATGATCACCATGACTATGGCTATAGATTAAATGTGAAATTGGTAGGTCTGTTATCTTCTTGATTTCATCGTTAAGCCATGCCGCTGCATCTGGATTGATCGGATCAGTCACTACCACGCTGTCGTCAGTTACGACAAATACAGAAAAATGAAAATTGTTTTGAAAACGATACACATCCCCTGAAATATTTGTTATGGATCTATTAGGATCCTGGGCCGATGTACTGGCAGGTAATAAAGTGACTGTTACGAGTAAGACGATGACTTGGATTGAGGCAAATAGATAGTTTCCCATGATGGTTTCTCCCTATGCAGTGTTCAATAGTTTGTTACTTGGTGCAGTACATTGAACATATATTGCCCCATGAGGACTGTTATAGCAACGTTGGCATGGGATGAATCGTATGCGCTATGTGTTAGGAATGTACACCGACGTTCTTATAGTTATATTTTGTTAAAAAAGAGCCTGCTACGTATTTGTGGTGCTATCAAAGATAAATAATTAGGCGACAGCAGATTACATTATCTTACGTTCAACATCATTTAGTCCGATGCGACCAACCCCAGGTAATTTAAGTGCTAGTGGATTGAAGTCAATTCCTACGGTGAGACCGAGAATGTTAATTTCCAAACCTTCTTCGAATCCGGCAAGAATACCTCCATATCCGCCCAACGAAATCTGGCCACCAGTATTGCTTGGAGTTAAAGCAATAAATGAACCACCCGGAAGATAGTCTTTACCGATGGCATTGGAAGGTAGTTCAAGTCGAAGTTCAGGGATCTGACGCGCAAGATAGGCTGTGAATGTATTGCTATTGGGTCCAGGCCATACATGGTAGCTGCTCTGATAAGGATAACTGACGGCTGCAGCATGAAGTCGGTCAATCAAATTTTCAACTAGTTCTTGACCTCGAATTTCCCTTAGTAACATGGAGGGGTTGCCATACCAGTTGCTGTCTGGTGTGCCAATACGAACCCGCACTGCGTCTCCACCCCAATAGACACGATAGCCAATAACTTCAAACCGGGTGAAATGTTGTTCATTAGCTCGCTTCGCAGCCATCCAAGTATGAACACCGAACGCCCCACGCCAACGTGCAGCCCGTGCAGCGTAGACCTGGATCACTGATTCTGCAATATTGTAATCTGGGTGTTGTGTTAGTCCGGCGGGGACATAACTGCTTTTATTAACTCCTTGCCAATTGTCAGTATAGTATGCGGCGACCATCCAGGCTAACGGTAGCACGAATAAAACTACGATAAATAAAACCACGCGCTTTAGCAAGCGCAGAACGTTCAACTTCTTTACCCCCGATTATTTTTTACACTTGAAGGTCAGACCGCAAAAGCCATTATGGGTTCCTCAATGACTCCAAGTCAAATTTAGGCTTTCAAATACCCATCCGAGAAATCTAGTTCCTACGGGTAAACACTGCCTCAAATACTGGTGCCATGGCTTACTTACGGCTAACGTGTCATCCCTGCTTCACGTTGATCTAAAGCACGATACCAGTTTCCCACCAATGGCATAAACCAGGCATTGCCACCATAACCAAATCGTTTTGGGTAATTACGGTCTGCAAAAACGGTATCACCACCGGGCTCATTCAAAATTCTCATTGCCAATTTTTGCCCAAGGTACCCGCATGCCGGAACTCCTGCACCATTCAATCCGTGCAAGTAATGGATGCCATTATGCGTCCCCAGATGCGGTAGCCAATCAAAAGTAATACAAAAAATTCCGTACCAGACGTGGCTAAATTGCAGCAAATTTAAAGATGGATATCGGGCTATAAGGTCCAGGCGCAATGCGTTTGCCGCGAGCGATTCATTGGTAAATTTCTTGAGGTGTTGACCCACTACCAAAAATCGGCTTTGGCCAACAATAGGGCGTATCCCGGTATAGAGTCGACGAGTTTCCAGTATGGTGCGTTTGTTGGGAAATATTTGTGCCATTAAATCAGGATCCAAGGGTTCGCTAACCGCTGAATATAGACTGACTGGAAGGGTACGACGATGAAAGTATCTAAACGTGGCATTTCGTCTGGGTGTCTCAGCATTGGTGGCGACTACTAGCTGTTCTGCAAACACCTCACCTTTTTCTGTTGTTATTTGAAATTTACCGTTTGCAGATGTGCGGCGATTTCGAATTTCAATAACCTGACATTTTTCTATCACTTTGACTCCAGCTGCGACCGCCAATTTGTAAACTGCTGCGTGATACATCGATGGATCAAGGTGCCCAACATCTCCATAAACGGCACAACCATGATAAACATCTGAGCCTAGCTCCGAATACTGCTGGCTTTTGTTTAGCATAGTGGTATCGACATCGAGATATCGATGCATAAAATCGAGCTCTTGTGCACTGGCGTCATAAGCCGCTTGAGAGTGCGCTGCAACTATACGGCCGGCTCTTTCAAATCGACAGGAAATACTCTCTTGTTGTATAAAGTTAGAAGTATAGTTAACCCATTCTCTGGCTTCAGAATAAACCCGTGTGGCAAATTCAATATCATATTGTTTTACCAGGTCGCTAAATTTCAAGCGAATAGTGCGGCCAATAGCGCCAAAGTTTCTGGTACTGGCAAATTCACCAGCCGTTGCAGCATCAACAACCGTAACTTCAACACCGGCGCGAGCTAAATGTAATCCAACCATTAACCCGGATAGACCTGCACCGATGATCAATACATCGGTGGACTTAGAAAGTTGATTATCGGTGTTTGATGGTAAGGGTGTCTGGTCCCACCAATAAGGCGAGGTTTTGAAATCCTTTGTCACTGCGGGGCATGGTGTAGTCACAATGGAATCTTTCTACTGGTAAATTGAATTTTATTTAGCGCTTCAACTTTATGCCAGCGGAAACTCTATCCCAGGTTGAGCCTGTAACGCCATCGTCTCTCAACAGAAACTTTTGAATTTTTCCGGTCGGGGTTTTTGGTAATGCGTCTACTACATTTATGTATCGCGGTATCATGTAGTACGCCATGCGTGGCTCCAAATAATGTATCAGGGATTCCGGATCAATTACCTGATCGGGCTTGACCACAATAACAGCCATGACTTCTTGCTCCGTATCCATAGAGTTGACAGGTATCACCGCACATTCAAGCACACTGGGATGGGTATTGATTTCAAATTCCACTTCCATTGACGAAATGTTTTCCCCTCGTCGTCGAATTGCATCTTTTGTTCGATCTACAAAATACAAATTTCCTTGGTCATCTCGTTTCATCATATCGCCAGTGTGCAGCCATAAATTCCGCCAGGCCTTTGTGGTCCATTCGGGATGCTGCCAATATCCGTTGGTCACAATCCACGGTACTTTTGATCGAACCACAGCCTCACCTGGAACGCCATTTTCTACTTCACGATCTAATTCATCAACAACTATCACTTCATAGCGATCCTCTACCACTCGCCCACAGGATTTATTATTGGCGAGATCGAATCCGGACCGGGTAGGGCAATTCATTTCAGTACCGCCCCAAGTGGTAGATACTTTGCAGTCAAAGCGTTTTTTAAATTCTTCTACTTCGGGTATTAACGGCACCATTAGTACGCGATCCAGTGGAGTATCCTTGTCGAATTCAGTTTCAGGCTGTCGAAAGATAAAATTGGCCATCGCGCCAAGTAGGAAAGTACAAGTAACCTTATGTATAGTGATATCTTTCCAAAACCGTTCTACGCTAAATGGACCTGCAATAACCGCTGTGGCACCGGCAATACAGGCGCAATAAATAGTGGCAAATTGTCCTGCGATGTGAAATAAAGGTAGAGGTGCGCAGTAGATATCATCCGCTTCAAGTTCAAGCATCTCTATCACACCATAAGCGTATTCATAGGCATGGGCATGGGACATGGTAACGCCCTTGGAAGGTCCTGTTGTTCCTGAGGTGTATAAAACACCCATCAGATCATTAAACTTCGGGCCATCACCTGAATATTTCTTGTGATCGAACAGATCGTTAAAACAATGTGTTTCGAATTTGTCGGGCAAATCTATCTTTGAATTTGATATATCATCACTGTTCTCATCGTATAGGATGACACGATTTAGATAAATCAGATTGTCTTCAACATCTTTGAGTCGCTCCAGAAATTGCAGATCCATAATAATTGTAGCGGCCTGAGAGTCATTAATTAGATACGTTAGCGGGTTACCTTTATTATGGACATTGACGGGCACCTCGATGCCACCAAACTTGGCCAGAGCGCACCAAGTCAATATAAAATCTACAGTATCCGGTAGCATTATCAGCACTGTGTCACCAGACTGAATACCAAGTTGGATCAGTCCATTGGCTAACATACTCGACCGTTGGTCCATTTCTAAGTAGCTATACTCTCGGTCCTGGTAAACAATCCAGGGTTTATACGGACATTGCGCTACTCTTTTGGCGAGCACTGTTGCCAGGTCGCGTGATTCAATTGGATCACTGAATTTCATCGACAATTCTGAACCGCTCTCGCTTTACCGTCCCTTGAATGCGGGCTTTCGCTTTTCGGCAAAGGCAGTTATCGCTTCGCCATAGTCTTCGGTATAAATTAGATTGGAAATAGTTTGTTTTTCGAGATTTAATGTGGTTTCAAAATCTGCTTCGGTGGATTGGGCCAGAAGTCTCTTGTGCTGGGTAATAGCGAGGGGAGCTCTAGACATGACCATTCGTGCCATTTTTTCTGCTGCGGCTTCCGCCTGGCCATTGGGGACCAGCTTGTTAACTAATCCAATACGATAAGCTTCAGCGGCATCGATAAACTCTCCAGTTAGCATTAATTCTCTGGCTTTGTTTAATCCAACAATCATTGGCAATAACTTGCTGGCACCGCCAGTTACCGTCATGCCCGCATTCATCTCGGGAAATCCAAATATCGCATTCTCTGACGCCACAATCATGTCCGAATCGATAGCGATTTCAAATCCCGCACCCACTGCATATCCATGTACTGCTGAAATCACAACTTTAGAAGACTTACGGATGATTCGAGGAATTTCCTGCAGGTTTTCGGTGATATCTTCGACAATATCTAAAATTGGATGAATTTCACCATTTAGAATCTTTGGATATTCCTCCATGGCGACCTTGAGATCATCCCCCACACAAAATGCATTTCCATTACCACAAATAATTATCGCACCAACAGATTTATCCACGGATGCCTCCTGCAATAATTCGACCAAGCGGCGAGTTTCCTCTGGGTCAATTGCGTTAAGAATTTTCGGTTTGTTAAAACGAATCCATCCAATATTCTGCTTTATCTCATAGAGTAGTTCGGTCATTTTGTGTGGTTCCTCCAATTTTGCTGTTTCAATAGGCGCTCGATCACATACAGTAAACTGAATTTTCTAAAATTCATTATAGTTCAACATTGTAGTTAAAGAGTATATATAGGGGCCATTAACCACTGGGAGGCCAGCCTGAAAAAGTGAATTTCAAATATTTTAATGGTCACAGTATTAAATACCCATAGGGGTGTCATGATGCTGGGGGAATCAAAACGAGCTTTCCGGTAAATTGCTTTGCCAGGAAGGCTTCCTGTGCCGCCGCAATATCATGAAGTGGAAACGTTTTGGCAACGATGGGTCTAATTTGGTCGGCCTCAATATAGCGCACCAGATTTTCGAAAACGATATCTTCCTGAAAGGTGCAGCCTATTAGTGTCAGGTCCTTGAGGTATAGTGTGCGAACGTCCAGCTCTACAAGGGGGCCTGCGATGGCCCCAGCTGTGACATAACGCCTGCCTTTCTTAAGAACCCCCAATAGCTGCGCCCAGTTTTCTCCGGCGACCAGATCAATTACGACGTCAACTGAATTCGCGGCTACAGCATCTGCAAGGTTGGCATTTCTGTCTACGACTTCGTCTGCACCAATATTAATTACTTCGTTAAATTTCGTTTGACTTGCTATCGCAATAATATATGCGCCGCGTCTTTTGGCAAGCTGCACGGCTGCGGATCCCACGCCACCCGAAGCGCCAGTAATCAGTATTCGTTCGCCTTTTACCGATGCACGATGCAGCATGTTTTCTGCAGTGGAATAGGCGCAGGGAATAGAGGCTAGCTCCGCATCGGTCCAATCGCAATTTACCTTATGGGTTTCCTTTGCTGGGGCTTTTGCGTATTGTGCAAATGCACCATCGCATTCCGAACCGAAAGTCCAACATTCGAATTCCTTATAATCCACATAACTACGCAGCATATTTCGAACAATAACCCGTTCACCGACCCGTGATTGATTAACTCGATTTCCAACTGCAACAATTTGGCCACAGCAATCGGCTCCTTGAATACGTGGAAATGCCATGGCAACACCAGACCAGGTGGCATCGGTATCGTCAACGTCAACGTATCCCTGTTCTCCACCAACATTAGTTGCCGTTGTCACCGTTTTCGAGTACCAGCCTATTCTGGTATTGATGTCAGTGTTATTTACTCCAGCAGCCCCGACTTTAATCAACACTTCCTCTGCTCCGACAATCGGTAAGTCGACGTCCTCGCTATAGCGTAGTGATTCTAGTCCGCCGTGGCTCATCAATTGCACTGCGGCCATTTTTATTGGTAAATTATTGTTCATGAATCCTCATTTTAATCCAGCTCATTCTGTTCGATGGAGTAATTACTGCACTTTCAATTCCGCCAAGTATATCTGATGAAAAAATTTCTCAGTCGTGAACAAAAAATTAAAGTTATTTCTATTAGCGCGTGTCAAGTTAATCTACCATTCGAACTGTTTACAAAGACGGTTGTGCCTTTTCATTAGAGTCATAGCGATTTGGCGCCAGACCCATTGCCACAATTTTTAACTAACCGATAACAGTTTATGCATTAGTCGGTTTATCAAATTGTGAAAATTGAACCCATGACGGTTCAAATCGGTGCGGAGATTAGTAGTGTGGATCTCAGTGTTCTACTACATCTTAACCAGACCGATGTGATTCGACAGGCCTTAGTGCAATGGAAAGTTATATTCTTTCGCGACCGGAATTTGGATCATAGGCAGTACGACCGTCAAATCATCGTGTTTGGACAGACTGGCATACTGATATTACTGCTGCGATCAGACCATCAATTTATGATTACGGAAGGTGGCAAAGATGCCGAGGAATACAATGCCAAAGTTAATCAAAACCTGTTGGTAGCGGAGTATCCTGAAGCCGGGGAACACTCGTTGTACACCAATTCAGAATTTGTCAAAAGTATCGTCGGATTGAACCCCCGGGCAGACAATGGCTACCCGTCCATAATCTGTGTGGTTCACTGAAAATCTACCTGCAATATTTCGAGCTAAACGAATTTCATTAGTTAATCAGTCCCATTGCGCCAAGTATTACACCTAATACCGCCGCGCCAAGTAGCAAGGCTGTGGTGCCCACTTTGAGCCGAAACACCGCTATCAGAGACAGCAGGGTAAGCATTAATCCGGCCATATCGATAGTTGTGATATTTGGTGTTGGCACCCGCAAACCAAACCCTAAGAATGTTCCCACGTTGTGAAACAATACATGCAGAGCAAACCAGATCGCCAGGTTTAACACCACGCCAACCACCGCAGCGGTAATTGCAGTGAGAGCGGCCGACAGTGCAATGTTTTCGCGCAACCGCTCTACATGGGGTGCGCCAATAAAAATCCACAAAAAACAAGGTACGAAGGTAACCCATGTCGTCAGTAATCCACCCAATGTACCTGCCATTAACGGAGACAGTTGTCCTGGATCTCGGAATGCCCCCATGAATCCGACGAACTGGGTTACCATGATTAGTGGACCCGGCGTAGTTTCTGCCATACCCAATCCATCGAGCATTTCCCCCGGCCTTAACCAACCATGAGTGTCCACCGCAGCTTGAGCCACATAGGCTAGTACTGCATAGGCACCACCAAATGTAACCACTGCCATCTTGCTAAAGAAAATAGCGATATTGCTGAATACATTTTCCGAACCAAGGATTATTAACAAAATGGCCGTAGGCAATAGCCAAAGTGTCAGCAGTAATGAACCGGTTACAAGAAGACCGCCACTGGCACGGCGAGCATGATTTGGCACGTGTTCACCAATGATGGTCTGTGCATCATTAACTTGTGAATTACCCACTGCACCATGGCCGCCACCACTTTGAAACGCGGATGCGCCAGACTGTCCACCAAGGTAGCCAATGACCGCCGCTGCCAAAATAATTAGTGGAAAAGGTATCCCAAAAAAGAAAATCGCAATAAACGAAAATGCAGCAATGGCAATCATGGCATTGTTGCCTAAAGCACGTTTGCCTATTCGAACAACTGCGTTGAGAACAATAGCCAAAACCGCTGCTTTCAATCCAAAGAAAAGCCATGTAACAACACTGACCTCACCATATAATGCATATATCCAGCTCATTGTCATGATTGCCACTACACCAGGCAGAACAAACATAATGCCGGCCAGCAATCCACCGAGAGTACGATGCATTAACCAGCCAATATAGACCGCCAATTGTTGCGCTTCAGGTCCCGGTAGCAACATGCAAAAATTCAGCGCGTGTAAAAATCGCTGTTCCCCTAGCCAGCGTTTTTCTTCTACCAAGATTCGGTGCATCATTGCAATTTGTCCGGCGGGGCCACCGAAACTTAGTAATGCTACCCGGGACCAAACCACAAACGCTTGGCCAAAAGTAGGCCAGGGTCTGCCATCGGTTCCTTGTTCAGGAAGCGGGTTTCGGAGCAAGTTGCTCACGGTTTGTAAGGTTCGGTTGATCCACCCACTGCCCGCCATGCAGAAATTCCACCAGAAAGGATTCTAGCGTCATAGCCATTTTGCCGCAGTGCATCCGCAGCATTTGAGCTGACCTGAAAACCATACATACAATAGGCAATAATGGGCGTGTCTTTAGTAAGGGCTGCCATAGATTGCTCCACCTCATCTGATTTCCAACAAGTGGCACCTGGCAATTGATCATGTCTTTTAGGTAAATCATCGAGCAAACAAACATCCAAAAGCACTGGTAACTCTCCCTTGGCTAACAATTCTTGCAGAGCCTCAGGACTGAGAGGTTCCGTGATAGTTAAATTTTCAGTGGTGGTACTCTGGCCATTCGCTTGGGTGAATCGATTTGCAGCACGGCCCCAATGCAAATTCTCCATATAGGCATTTACATAATCGGCGGCATTGGCGCCATAGTCCATATGGTAGGAATGTTCATACATGTCCAGCGCGACAATGGGAATTCCATCAGCACTAGTATGGCAATGATCTGCGGCCCATTGATTTTCCAGTCGCCCCTTACGAGGAGACCAAGAGAGAATGACCCAGCCAGCGCCGCCTGCCAGCGCTTTACCCATTGAGGAAAATTGCGCGCGCCATTGATCCATACCGCCAAAATCCCGAGTAACGGCATCCGCTAGATCTCCACAGGGATTATCTGCAGGTCCCCCGCCTAAGCCATCAACGCCTCCGAGGCTATCGAAATACACTTCATGCAAAATTGCAGAATTACTAGCGATAAGCTGTTCTCGCTTTAATCCATTAATCTCGTATCCCGATTTACTTGACCAATCAATTCCCGCAAGTTGGCTATCGATGGCATTGAGACGACGAATCGCGCCACCGTAATTGTTTTCATAATGGCTGACCGTCATATTTTCGGACAGTCCTGTTAGTCGTGGTGGTTTAAACGCAATGGGTTTGATGGAATAGCGCATTTTTATTAACCCCGTAAGTGTTTGACATTTAACTAATTCATATCTTAAAGGCTTAAGGCATAATAACAAGGGAGAATTATTACTAGACCTATGAGAGAAATTAATGTCAAAGTATTCGAAGGCATTACCATCCACTACTGCATTGCGGGCTTTTGAAGCAGCCGCTAGGCACTTAAGTTTTACCCAAGCAGCGGCTTATCTTGAACAGACCCAGGGTGCTATTAGTCATCAGATTCGTGAGTTGGAAAATCGTGTTGGTGTCCAGCTATTTAATCGGGAGCCTAGGGGGATCGCGTTAACCGAAGCAGGACAGACCTATCTTGCTTTTGTGCGTGAGTCACTGGATCGTTTGCGTGCTGGTGAACAGGCATTGCGTCCACCTATTGCAGATGATGTATTAACAGTTAGTTGCTCACCGAACTTCGCGCACAAATGGTTGGTACCACGTTTAGGCAGTTTTTTGGCGGATAACCCTAAGTTGGATCTACGATTGTCAGCATCTCCCCAGCACATCACATTCCAGGATGACGGCATTGATATCGCAGTGCGTCATGGTAATGGTCATTGGCCAGATCTCGATGTTACTCAACTTTGCAAAGAACAGATTTTTCCAGTGTGCAGTCCGCATTTGACACCGGCGGTTAGTTCGATAAGATCAATTTCCGATTTAAAAGCCTTTGTTCTAATCCATGATCAACAACGGGAAGGTTGGGCGACTTGGTTACGTTGTGCTGGAATTGATCCGAAGGAGTTCGATTTAGAACGCGGACCGGTAATGAGTCAAACCAGCTTGGCAATCGATGCTGCCATAGCGACACAAGGTATTGCATTGGCACGCAGTGCGTTAGTTGGACTTGATTTAGACGCTGGAAGACTGGTGCGTCCGATAAAAAAGAAAGTCGATGCCGATTTTTCTTATTGGATTGTCTGCCCCAAAGAACAGTCAAACCATCCCAATATTCAACTGTTTAGAAATTGGTTGCTGGATCAAGCCGGCCGCGCATGACTTTTTTTGAGGTTTCCTAGAGACTCCCTAGCTACAAACCCTGGCGAGATACCGATTAAACTGCCAGAGATTGCGTTCAATTGGGTTATAGGTACCAGTGGGTAATAGTGGAGAACTTGTGCCTTTATGCAATGCTTCAACTAATTCCTTGTCCTCTGCGTTTGCAGTATCCATGTAAAGTTTGAACTCGGCGAGCCATTGATCATAGTTTGATTCAGATACATCCGCCAATACCTCCGGTGGAATGGCCACGCCCCAGGTGGCTTTAAATTGGTCGGTACCTTGGGGTTGTACCGATATCCACCACAGATAATCCGGCATCAATGTGACCAGGTGGCATGGAAAAATACAAAAATCTACCATCATTCGACGCCATTCTCCTTCTAATCGATGATTATTTTTGTGGGCAGCGCCCTGTCCAGTCTCGGCTTCTTGAGCGGCTCGATGATAACCAAAATAATCGCTGTCTTCCCCACAGATATATTCATGTAGAGATTTGTCGTGTTTGGCAAAAGTCTGTTTATGGGCAATGGGGACGTGGTAACTCTCGGTGAAGTTTTCGATAAGGTTCTTCCAGTTAGCATTCCACGCCATGGTTTCACGCAACACTGTTTTATAGCAGGACATATCAAAATGGCCCACAACATTATCGGTTAAGGGCTTTAGAACTTGTTGCTGATCAGTGGAAGGATTCTCAGACAAAGTAATGTAAATAAACCCCTCCCAAACTGACATTTTTAATGGACGTAACTTGTGGTCTGCTTTGTTAAACCCTGGTTTCATGTCCATATACGGCGCTGCGATCAACTGACCGTCGCAGTCATAGGTCCAGGCATGGTAACGGCAGGTAAAGCGTTTGGACTTACCCTGTGTGAGTGGCAATAAACAGGCAAAGCGATGAGCGCAGGCGTTTACAAAGGCACCGAGCTGCCCATTTTTTTGACGTACTACAAATACCGGTACACCAGCAATTTCATGAGTTAAATAACTACCGTGTTCTGCAACTTCATCCTCGCGACCAATGCAAATCCATTCCCGCGAAAATAGTTTCTCTTGTTCTAGCTCGAAGAATGCTGTGGAATGATTGACACTCGGAGGAATGGGTCGTGCACTTTCAAACGGTAAATCAGTGACCGCGCGCAAGTCGTTTAATATTTCCGTTAGCGCAGAATTTGTGTTTGGATTCATGGATAAGAGTAATTACAAATCTAGAAATTAGTTACATAGCTACTTGTCGACCCAGGTAGTCACTACTTTCTGCATTGTGTGGGCATTCAGAATCGGTTCACATATCTACAAGTAGTTATTGGATGTAAATGGAATGAAACAGGAACAATATATAAAACGATACGTTCGTGCAAGAATTAAATGCTCGTTTCTATGGGCAAAATCACAGAAAATGCTACATAAAATTATGTAATGATCGTCTGGTGCAAGCAATCTGCCTTGAATTTCGCCATAACCGGAACCGCTCGCTCAATTCATCCAAAAATTTGAACCTCCATCATGGAAATTGTGACATAGTCACTCGCGAAATATTAAAAAAAATGAAAAATATATTCTTGGTAAAGCAAGTACCCCAATTGGCCTGGAGTTCGGCAACCCCCTATAACCTGCGCCCGAAACTGGTCACATTTTTCTATCTCAATTTTGGGCTGACAATTTTTGGATTAGGCGAGGCGTTACTTATCGCCAGTGGTGCGGGTGTTAGCCCCTGGACTGTGCTGGCTCAGGGAATAGCAGGAAAGACAGCATGGAGTATTGGTTTTTCTACTATGGTGGTGAGTTTTGTTGTTTTACTATTTTGGTTGCCACTTTCGCAAAAGCCAGGGATTGGTACCATACTCAACGCGCTGATCATCGCATTTATGATCGACTTTTCTTTGCCTTTGTTTCCTGCACCCCAGGACTTTATCTGGCAATTTGTCCAGGCTGCTGTTGGTGTGTTAGTGGTTGGCATTGCCTCAGGAATTTATTTGACTGCGAATCTTGGCGCAGGTCCCAGAGATGGTTTGATGACTGGACTACAAAAAGCAACTGGATTTCCCATCGCGTATATTCGTATTGCACTTGAAATTACCGTGGTAACCGCTGGCTGGTATCTAGGCGGCGTCGTTGGGGTTGGCACACTATTATTCGCCTTTGGAGTCGGACCCTGTGTGGCAATTGGAATACTGCTGGTTAAAAAGCTTCTTTGACAGTGATTTAGAAAAAGTAATGGCATCATTGCACAAGAATCACGTTGTCAATCCACCATCCACATTCAATGTTTGACCCGTCACATAATTTGCAGACGCTGCAAGAAATAAGATTACTTCTGCATAGTCATCTGGTGTTCCAATTCGTTGCATTGGACAGTCAAAGCTATAATCAAGATCTGTATCAGTAAAGCGACACATCCAATCCGAATCAACTGCTCCCGGTGCGATGGCATTGACTCGAACCTGAGGGGCTAAAGAACGAGCCCATTCATTGGTTAGCATCACCAAGCCGGCTTTAGTTGCGCAGTAAACAGCACTAGATCCACCACCTCCAAATACGGAAATCGAGGCGGTATTTACAATAGATCCATTAGACTTTTTCAGTGCACCAGCTGCAGCCTTGGTACAGCGATAAGGTCCAATCAGGTTCACACTCAGCAACTTGCCCCAGAAAGCCTCATCCTGGGCGTCAAAATCATCGGGCTCGATGGGTGTTGTGGTCCCCGGTGTAGCGGCATTGTTTATCAAATAGTCGAGCCCTCCCATCTGTTTGATTGCTTGTGTCACCATTTGTGGCGCTTCGTCAGGGTTGCCTATATTTCCTGGTGCGCTAAAAACTGGATGCCCTTCAGACAATAAACTATTGACCACACCATCCAGTTTTTCTCCCGGCAGGTCATTGATCGCTACGGTGGCACCATTTTCCAAAAAAGCCCGAACAGCACCCAAGCCAATACCGGAAGCTCCTCCCGTTACCAATGCCAATTTATTTTTTAACTTGTAGCTTGCTTTCATATTTATAGCTTTGTCGGTGGCAGATTCATAAATGATCTTTTATCAAATATTGTGACTTTAATACACTTTTCTCAGTTTTTAGATACCAGTAATTCAGTTGTAAATTAGTATATTCGTGCTCCACTTATAGAATGAACTCGACTAGTATTACTCCTAACAATACTTATAATATTTACTAAATGAGTGAAATCTTACAACGTGAAATTGGCGATTTAAGACTAAGCCGGGTAGTGGAATTAATTTGGCAGACACCTGCAAGAGAATTTTTTCAGACTACATCTGATCAGGATTGGATCAATAATCAGGATTGGCTTGCTGCGGAAGGGGCCTATGCACCGGAAAGCGGCAATTTAATTATGCCCATGCAGAGTTACGTGGTTCGGACTCGTCATCATACTATTTTAGTTGACACTTGCATCGGTAATCACAAGGACAATTCCGATGATTCGACGTGGCACATGAAGACCGATGCTCACTATATGAATAATCTTGCCGCTCTGGGCTTACGATGTGAGGATGTAGATTTTGTCATGTGCACTCACTTTCACTCTGATCATGTTGGTTGGAACACCAAATTAGTTGATGGCAGATGGGTGCCAACTTTTCCTAATGCCAAATACCTTATTTCAGAAAAAGAACTTTCAGCTTGTAAGAATGATGACGAAACCCCAGCTCGGCCTATTATTGAAAGTATATTACCCGTGGTTGAATCTGGCCAGGCGGAATTAGTGTCTAGTGATTACGTTTTAGACGATCAAGTATGGCTTGAACCAACTCCTGGGCATACGGCGGATCACTTCGCTGTTAGACTAGCCTCTGTTGATCAACATGCAGTGATCGGCGGGGACTTGATGCATAGTCCTGTACAGTGCCGACATCCAGAATGGCATGCTAATTCTGATTGGAATCCGGAACTCGCCTGTGAAACGAGAGTGAATTTTATGGGGCATTATTCCGAACTCAATGCACTTGTTTGTATGATGCACTTCCCATTGCCATCCGCTGGTAGATTTATGCATAGGGGCGAGGCATATCAATTTAAATATGACAAGGTAGATTGGTAGCTATCTAATGTCCGAAAACGAATGGACCTATGACGACCAGGGATACATAGATGTATTAGGTGGACGCATTTGGTATGGGATCATTGGTGCCCTAAGTTCTGGGCAAGTGCCACTAGTCTGTATTCACGGTGGCCCGGGAATGTCCCATGATTATTTGTTACCTTTGATCGAAGTTGCCAGTGACCGGCCGATTATTTTTTACGATCAGCTGGATTCTGGATTATCGGATCGGCCAAATAACCCAGTAAATTGGACCGTAGCGCGCTTTGTCGATGAAATCGAAAGACTTCGTAGTACCCTGGATTTAGTTAAGGTTTCAATTTTTGGAAATTCATGGGGAGGAACTATAGCTGCTGCTTATGCCGCGACCCAACCTGTTGGTCTTGATCGTTTAATCTTATCTAGTCCATTGATCCAAACCAGTCGTTGGCTATCGGATAACAGGATTTATCGATTCAGATTACCCGACGATGTGTTAGCGGTCATGGATCAATGCGAAGCGAATAGTAATACTGATTCCACTGAATACGAGAATGCTGTGGATGTGTTTTATAAACGACATTTTTGCCGCTTAGACCCCTGGCCGGATTACGTGATGAAAACCTTCGAGTTGCTCAATCAATCGTGTTATAGCGGTATGTGGGGGCCAAATGAATTTACTTGTACTGGTGTGCTTGGTGGTTACGACGGCGCTCCAGGGCTTTCTCACATTAAGGCACCGACCTTGATTACCTGTGGTCAATTTGACGAGGCTACACCAGATAGCTGTGGATATTTTTCTGATTTGATTCCGGATGCGAAGCTGTTGGTGTTCAATAATGCGTCTCACTTAACATTCGTTGAGGTGAGAAAGAAATATATTGCCGAAATCCGTGGTTTTCTCTTAGGGGCTCCTTAGCTTAATCACCAAATAGATTGCCTAACTCATGATCTGAAGCTACCGGTAACAACTCCGGGGCATCGATCCAGACTCGTAGTAAATGACGTCGCTGATCGGGATCACTCCAATCTTCATAGTCAGTCCTTGCATGTAACACAGTTCGGTTATGTAATATGAGTGTTTCATCTGGATTTAAATAAAACCGTAAAGCAAACTCAGGTGAATTTGCATATTGATCAAAAATATCAAGTGCGGCAGTTTGATCTGTTGATAATTGAATTCCTGATGCTGTTGCTGCTTTTTCAACGAAGGGTCTGTAATAAACGCAACTCACCTCATTGTTTAGCATCCTGAATATGGGTCGCAGGTCATGCGATGGCCCCGGGCCTCCTGTTTGTCCTTCAACCTGCCAAAATGGGAAATCTTGGTAAAGAATATTGAGCAGATCCGGGTAACAATTTTGAATAGCGTTATGTATCGCCCGTACATTCACCAGATAACTTTCACCCCCGGACTTAGCTGATTGTAAGCAGTGTAAAACAATCAAGGTAGGTGGGTCAGAATGGGGTGTTAATTCACCCTTGGATCTATAGCCCCGATCATCTTTCTCATCAATATCTGAAAAGTCTCGAATATCTTCAATTTTTTCATATCGAGGTGATTGCGGCAGGATGGTGCCAAGCGCGGCTGATACAGATAGCAATTCATTGGTAATGGCGCGTCTGTCACTATCTAATCCAATGCCTGAAACTAGGGTAAATCCGTATAGGTTAAGTGACTCCTCAATGTCTTTGATTAGAATCGCACGATCCTGCTTAAATCTCACTCGGATTTGATCCAGATTTTTTGCTAAATCAGAGTCCCAATATTTATTTTGACCCAACATTCAGCGCTTTATTCTTTATTTTAAAACTAAGAATCAGACTATATCTTTTTGCCAATATTTAGTGCTTCGGCAATGGCAATTTCGAGAGTACGGGGAGTAACACAGTCTCCAATTTGATGGCTATTAGATAAAGATTGTTTAGACAATGGATTGTTATTGGATTTACTGCCAATCCAGTCCACCACTAGATCTATGTCAAGCCGTTGAAAACTTCTCAAATCATAGACGTTCTGTAAAAAGATTGTATTTTGTTCCGCGCAGGCTATTGAAAGGCAGTTAGTGAACGTACAACCTAGTTTGCCGAGTCGGGTATACCAAGAGGCTTGATTGGTGGGATCAAGATCAGAGGCAACAGCAATATCTGTAGTGATGATTTCCACTTTTGCTCCCTGATTTAACAGGAACTCCGCCGCAACAAGTCCTGCCTGCCCACGGCCCTCATTTAAAATGATGGCGTTACCAAGGTTTTCCCAAGAATGTGTTAACAGTGTATGGGGAGAAACAATATTGATCTTGTGCGAGCCTGGCAATGAGCGGGTATAGGCACTTGCTCCGGTTGCAAAAATGATTTCATCAAAAGTTGCGGCAAGGGGATTGCTAGAATCTACTGGACGATCGAACTCAATGGAGACCCCAAGACGCTGTAATTCAACAAGTCTCCAGTGAATAATATTTTGCAATTCTGCCGTGGATGGAATTGAAGACCAAAGATTTAATTGTCCTCCAGCAATAGAACTTGCTTCAAATATGTTCACCTGATGACCTCTCCCGGCGGCAACTCTTGCGGCCTCAAGCCCCGCGGGTCCAGCACCGATAACAGCAACAGTTTTTAGTTTGACCGATTTAGCCAGTTGATCTCCTGGAATTGAAACAGATGCATTATGGGCGCAGTTTATGGGTTTGCCCGCATAGCGATTGGCGATACAGGTATTGGCACCAACGCATGGTCGAATTTGCTTTATTTCCCCTTGGATAACTTTCTTAACCAACTCCGGATCACAAATGTTTGCTCGCGTCATACCCACCATGTCCGCTTGATTATCCTTCACTATTTTTTCGGCCAGATGTGGAGATGTTATTCGTCCTATGCCGAAGACCGGGACACCAACAACTGATTTAATTGCACTGGCCAGAGGGATAAATAATCCGTGAGGTGCAGGGGTAGGTGGCCAATGCTGCTGGCGACCAGTAATCGTAATGTTATTATGGGCAATCACGCTGATGTAATCTACTAATTCGGAATCAGAGAGTCTTTGGGCGACAATTTTCATGTCATCCAAGGTCAAGCCACCTGGGGCGAATTCATCCCCCGGAATTCGAATTCCCAGAATATGCTCGCTACCTAATGTTTCCCGTAAGCTCGATAACAATTCCATGGTGAATCGCAATCGGTTTGTAAGACCGCCACCGTATTCGTCCTGTCGAAAATTAGTGAGCGGAGAAAGAAATGCCTGGGGTAAATATCCGAATGCCCCGAGTAATTCGACACCGTCTAGTTCTCCACTTTTTACCCGGCGAGCGGCAGCGACATAGCAATTGATGATCTCCTTAATCTCATCTTTCGTCATTGCATGGGAGATATTGCCGGTGGTCTCAGATCGGATGGCTGAGGCCGACCAACTGGACCGCCCTGGTTGATTGATTAACACCGTACCCGCACTATGGGCGAGCTGAGCCAATATCTTACCGCCAGCTAGGTGCACTGCCTGACCTAAGTCCCGATAGCCTGGAATGATGCTGTCGTCTAAATTCCACAATCCATCTCCACTGGTATTAAGCAGGCCAGACGGATGCACCGGCGTTCCCCCAGTTATTTGCAGACCAACTCCATTTTCCGCGTAGGTTTGGTGATAACGAATATATTGCGCGGAGGGCTTATTATTTATGGCAAAACCGGGAACGTGGGCCGAGACCAAAATGCGATTTCGAATAATATGCTGGCCAATTCTCAAACTGGAAAGTAAGTATGGGAACTCGTTCATTTAATGGCTAAAAAGGAGATCAGTTCGAATAATATACTTTGTGCCACTTAGAATTTCCTCTGAACTATGTAGGCAATGCAGTGGATGATTGCCATGGGGGAAACATAATACCCCGCCGAGTGGAGTGCGTACATCTATAATTTTAGCCTGGCTAGGTTGTCTTGCTGGTTCTAAGGGATCGACATTACTAACATAAAATTGGGTAGCACCACCTTGGTAGTGATCGCTTAGAAATAATAAGAAGCTCATCTGACTCCATCGATCATGGTAAGCATTGTGTACCAGTTCTTGATTTATGATCTTTGAACCTGGCCATGAGCCATCGGTATGGGGGCTGAAATAATCACCTTTCTGATATCGATAAAAACGGAACCGGGCATTTAGGCCTACGGGTGTTTGTCTGATCCCTGATATCTCTGCATTGCATATAGTCGATTGGCAACGTTGCCAGATAATATTGTTTGTAGCATCGTCGGCAATCCAGGTCAGGCTGTGGTTGTGCCGAATCGTTCTCGGCAATGAGACCGCTGCATCTTCGAGAAACCCAAGGGATTCTGTAAAATGGACTAAACGCCGGGCTTCAAGCAGTGACAATACATTGTGCAATTGAAATGCTCCAGGCACCTCTGCAATATTTTGAAGGGTTACATTGGCATCAGAAGCGGTATCGAGGTCAGCGGGGTTGTTCAGTCGACTGGCCCAGGTTGGTATCGCAGGATTTTCGGCACCAGCATCCATTGCAACCACATAAAAGTTATCGTTAGTTTCTGTACTCATAGTTAATGCGAGTTCGGGGGGTGGCGAGCTAAAAGCAATTAGCCGGCAACACCCGCGGGAAAGATCTGGTTGGCTTCGTCACAATATCCTAAACTGTCTGCGGCATAGCGGAAATTTTGATGAAAGTTTTCACGGGAAACGTTGCAGATTTGCAGATGTCTTTTGGGGTCAGAAAATCCACGTCTGGAATGCATGACCCTATGATTATCGAACAGGACGGCATCCCCTTCGCGTAAATTAAAATAAGCCTGATTGGCTTTTTGTAACATCATTTCACTTAATACACTATTGGCAGCATGGACTTTCTTCACTAAATTAAACGGCACATCCAATGGTGCGAGAGTTCGTGTATGAAAACGAAACCCAACCACCTCACCATTTTCGTCCACTGTGATTACCTTGGCGCGAGTACGCTGAAATACTCCATCATCTGGTACCACTCGATGAAAAGTCTGGGGTTGAGTGGCTAGTAAATTGAAAGTGTTCGGGTCATTTGTTTTTAGTTGTGCGGCCAGGTTGAAGCCGTCAACCAGAATGGATTCCCCACCGTCGTCTGCCGGACAAATGCAGTACAACACCAGGATTCCAGTGGGGTTGTGAAGATAGGCCTCATCGGTATGAGGTGGGACGGACTTCATGGTGTTTCCCAACGTCAGTGCGGTTGGATCGGGCTTTAGATCAAACACCTTACTATAAGCAGAGTCAGCTAGCTCGCCGATTAAGTTGGCAACGGATTCAATTCCATTAAGTTGTTGAGGGCCATTCCTGACTATGACAAACCCATAGTTGTTTATTTTCCGAAGCAGATCTAGGTATCGATCTTTGTTGGCGATCACCTCAGAATAATTTTCTTCGGGCAGGTTTTGGTTGATTTCTTCTCCCCATAACCTGGGCTTGTGTATTCTGGACAAACCACTCTTTCCGGAATAGGTTGCTTTTTTCAACCAGGACAGTGAATAGACGGATTGATGGCTGTCCGGTTGCCAGACTATTGTTAGTAAGTCGTTATCAATGGTGTAACTTTGCGGACTGATATCCATCGGTACATCGCAGGGTTGTAGATAACGGGAATCCGTGTAGGTGCTGCCACATTGGTCGCAGTAACAGCAACTTCTTAACCAAACATAGTGGAAGATACTTTCCTCTCCGTTTTGCCAGAGAAATTTGAGGCTTTCATCGTTGGATATCACATCACAACTTGTATGTTTTGTTTTCATTTCGTCAAGTTACGTTTCCTGCTTCAGGTATTGGGGGAAATCAACCGTCAGATTACTATAAATTCCCTGGAATTCTATGCGCCGATCCTAAAAATAACCATTTTTAGTGAATTCCCAGTTATAGCCGAACTGCCATCGGCGCTGTTAAATTTCGAGATAAAGTCTGGGAGCCGCTGATTAAAACTGGGCTCAAATTGATCGTTCGTGTTTTAATCAGGGGCTCCCTTGGTGCTGTGTGGCACAACACTCATAGAAAACTAACAATTTGCAAGCAATGACTAAGTCTGTTACCAGAATATTCTTCATTGAAATGATGGGGGTGCACGGTAGTTACGATGCATCGGTATACGATGACATTGAAGATAAGGATCAGGAGGGAATTTGGTTTATAAAAAATTATAGTCATGTACCAGATATTTCCATTTACACCAGAAATGTTTGTGCAGGGGAGCCTTTACCACTCCCACAAGAAACTGACGGTTTAGTTCTTGCTGGAAGTTACAATTCTGTACACGACAATACCCAGTGGCAGCAACAGGTGCTGAGCTGGTTGCCTGAGGTTCGCGCTGCAAAAATTCCGCTACTTGGTATTTGTGGGTCTCATCAATTGTTAGCTTATTATTATGGTGCCCGGGTACAGTCGCTGGCCCAGGGTCCTTATGCGGGAACATTCTCTACCGAGCTGACCACTGAGGGTGCAGGGTCGGTTATATTCCAATCCATTAAATCTCCCGCAATTTTTCATTATGCAAACGGGGAACATGTCTTGGATGTTCCTGCTAATTCAATGTTGCTTGCACAAAGCGGACAGGTTCCTATTGCCGCTCTGGACTATGGTGATCATTGGTATTCAACCCAGTTTCACCCTGAAGCCACGGCGAATACTTTGGGAACTGTGTGGATAAATAGCCATCCATCCTGGATCAATAATTATGTAGATCATTCTGATGGTCGAACGTTGGTAGAGAATTTTTTGCAGTTGGTAAAAGAAATGCCAAATGCCATTTCTCGGCGCAAGAGATAGGCGCTCTGCCAAGTATTTGCGAACAAGGCCCCATCACTAGTCCATGCTTTGTATTAGCAAGCAAGAATTATAATCTGCTACAAGAAAAATCAGGTAATATCCCGATTTCCTATAGTCAAATTCAGGGTGGTAGACATGGCAACCTCCATGGGGCAAATAGTCGATTTGAATCGCTATCCGGTAGATAGACCAGATAGTTCTCTGGCCTCAGAGTTGTTGGAAAAATGTCGAAATGAATCCGCTGCAACTGGCCTATGTATGTTGCCAGGATTTATCCACCCCAATATTGTTGCCACCATGGCCAGGGAGGCGGAGTCGTTGATCGATAATGCATCACGCTTTGATATTGGTCGAACGGCTTATGTTGAGTCTATAGATTCCAACTTGCCTCAAGATCATCCACGAAGGGTAAAGCACCCTACTAAATATCACCAGGTGTTGAATTATCAAATCCCTAACAACTCGATGTTGCGACAAATATTTTATTGGCAACCTCTAACGGATTTTCTTGGTAGGGCAATGGGGTATGAAGATTTTTATCGGTGTGACTGCCCACATTTAGCATTGACTATAAAAATTGCGGGACAGGGAGATACCGATGGTTGGCATTACGATTCCAATGAAGTGGTTTTTTCGATTTTATTGCAAGAACCCGAGGAAGGCGGGGAATTCGAATTGTTACCTAACATTCGGCAAAATGCTGAGGAAAACTATGACATCGTTAGCGCGGCGTTTGCTGGTCCAGCACCCTATAGCGTCCGTCATAATGTAAAACCAGGAACTTTGGTCATGTTCAAAGGCAGAACATCATTGCATCGCGTAACACCAGTTAAAGGTAGTAAATGTCGCATCATCGCATTGCTCAGCTATCACACTGCCCCGGGACATACCAATTCACAAGGTTATATTTCATTGGTGCATTCGCAAATGCCGGTTCCTGGAATTGCCGACGCAGTCAATGGCTATCAAATTGACTGAAGGCAAAGAGATCTGACGTTAAGGTGGATCCTGTCAATTTAAATAACGAACAACATGATCGGAAAATGATAATTAATGTTGGTGGATCAAACGCAGCAGAAGAGCTGAGATTGCTAGAATCACGGCGTGACCAGGCGGCACCCATCACGACTGATGAGTATGCGGAGCGAATCCAAAAAGTTCGACAGTTGATGGATAAAGCCAAAGTGGATGCGTTGTATCTTGACGCAACCACCAGCCTGCGATATTTCACTGGCATGCAATGTTACCCAAGTGAACGGCTTCACGGTGCAGTCTTATTAGCAAACGGTGAATTATTTTACGTTTGTCCGGTGTTTGAAGAGGCGAAAACACGAGACGGTATGGTGATGGAAGGAGGCTTTATATTGTGGCAGGAACACGAAGATCCCACAGCAGCGGTCGCTGACCATGTTTTGCAATGCAATACCGGATCGGCCTGCAAACTGGCAATCGATCACCAGACGCCATTTTTTACCGCAAGTCGATTGTTAGAGTTTTCTCCACAGTTAACCATTGTGAATGCTGAGGATATGATCGCCACTTGTCGCAGAATAAAGTCAGAAAGCGAATTAGCGTTACTAACCCAGGCAAAAACAATAACCATGGGCATACAACAAGCGGCAGCTCGCATATTGCACCAAGGTATAGATACACGAGAGGTGCAGGATTTTCTTGATCAGGCCCATGTTGCCTGCGGAATGGATGGGCGTTCCACATTCAAAATTGTGTTATTTGGTGAACCAACGGCTTATCCCCATGGTGTTTCTTATCCACAAAACCTGAAACAAGGAGATATGGTTTTGATCGATACTGGCGCAACATTGCATGGTTACAATTCTGATATCACGCGAAGCTATGTATTTGGTGAACCTAGTGGACGTCAACAAGAAATATGGGACTTGGAGAAAGCGGCACAATTGGCCGCATTTGACGCGGCTCAGATCGGCGCGCCTTGTGCCGCGCCGGATTGCGCGGCACGTCAGGTGATTGAAGCCGCGGGTTATGGTCCAGGTTATCAGACACCTGGACTACCTCACCGAACCGGCCATGGAGTTGGCCTTGACGTCCATGAACATCCTTATATTGTTAAGGGTAATGTATTGGCTTTGGAACCGGGAATGTGTTTTTCTATTGAGCCAATGATTTGTTGCTATGGAGAATTCGGTGTTCGTTTAGAAGATCATGCGTACATTGGGACCGATGGTCCACACTGGTTTACCGAACCCAGTAGCACGATAAATAATCCATTTAATCTCTAGGAATTATATCGAGTTTTATCTGTCAGCCAGATTTCACCAATTTTGCAGTTAGCCCTAGCGTCACCCAAGTTGGCAGTGCATTAGTGGTTTGTTGTCAAATTATTTGCGTCCAGAGAGAAGAAGCAACTCAGCTATCTTTTTCTTGGTAAATGCGGATCGTCGGGTGTTTTAGCTGGCGGGATATCTTCATGTAACAGGTCGCCAATTAAAATCGGTCGGGCTGGTTGTCGAATTCGTGGCATAAGCACGTCAGCCGCTTGGACTCCATGCCATTTTGCCAAAATCCCAGTCAAAGTTGTTAGACAATTTCGCCCCTGGCAACGACCCATGCCGATTCGAGTTGCTGACTTAATTTGTGCAGAGCTCATAGAGCCACTATCTCTAGCTCGAATTAACTCTGTTAGGGTAACATCTTCACATCGGCAGACAATGGTTTCAGGAGTAAGCAGTTCTAGCCAGTCTACGTTTGTTTCAAACACTTTTTCCAATGCCATGCGAAAGCGACACAGGCGACTAAAGGCGTTAAGGTCACGAGAAAGTAGATGCTGAATGCCTATGGGTTCTTTTTTACCTGCGTAACGGCTTGCATAGAATCCGGCTATGTTGCCTTCTACCAATGCCAGTTCTACCCCGCCAATGGATGCGCCATCTCCGGCAGCATAAACCCCAGGTACGCTGGTCATTAGATGGCTATCCCGTCTTACCTTGGCACCCCCGTGCTGTGGTACATCAATTTCATCTGCTCCAACTAAACGTGTTAATTCCATAGAGGGGGTGAGTCCGAACCCAATCACCAGGGTTTTAGTTTCGATCTGGAATTTTTTACCCTGAACGATATTACCTTCACCATCTAGCGGCGCGATATCAACGGCATGTAAATCAGGATCGCCATATGCTGCAGAAACAATATGGCCGCGCAATACTGGGGTGCCGGCATTTCGAATTGCCTGGCGATATTGCATTGCCAACTTTAATATGGATGGTGCTAACGAAAGGTTGGTGATTTCTCGTAGTGTGCGCCACGGATGATTGGCGGCTTCCACTACAGCTTCAACTTTTACCCCAGCCTTCACCAGGCTCGCTGCAGCAACCAGTAACAACGGACCGTTTCCGGCAACCACCACCGGGCCTGGTGGCACCATACCCATGCCTTTAACGAGATTTTGAAGTCCTCCTGCAGTCATTACTCCTGGTAAAGTCCAGCCAGGTAATGCGACAGCTCGGTCTCGCGCACCAGATGCAATGACAATCGCTTTAGCCTGAATTCGGGTTGAGTATTCAGCATCAGCGACGGCCAGGGTGAGCGGATCGACAATGTCCCATACAGTTGCGCTACTTCGATAAGACACCAGGGGATGATGGATAATATCTTGCAGTAATTCGAAGCGCCGGCTGTCTCTATTTTGTTTTGTCTGTTTTGTGGAGATAAAGCTACGTGGAAAATGTCGAAAATACTGACCACCTGGTAGATGGTAATCATCAATCAATGCTACTCGCGCACCGAATTTAGTCGCCACTGTAGTAGCGGAAAGCCCCGCTGCTCCGGCGCCAACAATAGCGACGTCAACCTCTTCCAATGTCACGGTTTTTTAACAGCAGTTGATGATTGTACGACCATTCCAGGCTCTATTGCCCGGGTACAGGCCCTCTGGTTGTGGACGCCGTTTACCGTTACAAGACACTCCCAACATACCCCCATGCCGCAGAAATAACCCCTTGGCATGTCGGTTGGACTACGTCGAGTAGAGGTTATGCCCGCTGCAATTAATGCAGCGGCAATGGATTCGCCAGCATACGCAGTCACATCCTTGTCATCAAATCGAAATGTCAATAATTCTCCTCTATCCGAATTCTTGATTTTGGATGTTTCGATTCTTTGTCCAGGTTTGTTCGTCATCGAATAAACCTCTGGGGAGAAAACAAAGGATTGCTTTCAGACATTTTTGGATTAAGAATCATCTGACTCAACATTGCACCCAGTGCGGGTCCCTGACTGTACCCCCCTCTAGCGCAGGCAAGCACCCAGGCATTGCTATGTTCTGTTAAACGCCCCAAAACTGGGAGTGCATCTGGGGCAACTGCTTCGAAGCCGGCCCAGGTTCTTACAATATTGAGATTCGCAAGTGCTGGTATGACTGAAGCCGCGACGCGCATGTTGTGGATAAATCGTTCGTAATGGATTTCTTTCTTGCCAGATTCCACTGACCCAATTCCTTGCCAGCCTCCTCCAATCAGGCATGTACCGTTGGGATACTGTTTAACTGAAAGTATGCCGCCAGCATGGGTAACCACCCGGTCGAACAATGGGGATGTCGACTCGGTTACGGTGAGCATGTTCACGTCTACTTCAACTGGAAATCTGGCACCTATCATCTCACCAATATCTCCGGCCCATGCCCCTGCAGCGTTAACAACATGATCGGTGAGCATGGTTCCTTTGTTAGTCTCAACCCGAAATTTGTTCCCTACAGAATGCGAATCTTGCTGAATGGAAATTACCATTGTGTCTGCCTCAACCTGAGCGCCAAGAGCACGCACACCAGCTACCATGGCATTACCTGCTTTAAGGGGACTTGAATAACTATCCCATTTACAAAAGCTTGCTGCTTGTACTTGATCTCCTAACCAAGGTGCAATTTTACCCAGCGTATGGGACTCAAGTAGTTCTACTTCGATACCTTCTTGCTGTTGCTCAAGCACTGCTCGTTGTAGTGTATGGGCCTCCTTGTCATTGGTCGCCACCCGAATTCCACCGGGCCGGCCGAATCCAACATCTATTCCATAATCTTGTTCCATCCGCTCCCATCGCTGAATTGCCTCCCGGGTTAGTTTTAATACTTCACGGCGTTTAACTTGCACTGAAAGTGTTCCGGCATTGGCTCCTGATGCGTCGGACCAAGGTTGGTTCTTATCAACTACAACGACACTGCAGCCGGCTTTGGCCAAAGGTAATGCGGTACATAATCCAGAAATACCAGCGCCAATAATGACAATATCAACGGTCTTTGGCAGACCCATTGTTAGGTTGCAGGGTCGTCCGGGTTAACCTGTAAATTTAATCGCAGCAGAATAGACTTTAACTTAACGCGATCTTCATCGGAAAGAGGTAGGTAGGGTGGTCTTGGAAAACCCGCTGGCCGACCCATTAAGTTCATACATTCTTTGATAATGACATAGGGCGAATTACCCCCCAAATAAAACGCTTCATATATCTCATCAATTGTTCGTTCAAGGGCAATTGCTTTGTCGAGGGGGCCATTTTTCGCCAATTGATAAAATTCAACTGCTCGGGTACCCATAAAGTTCGTGCACATCGATACGATACCCACAGCTCCCCGATCGATGGTGGCTCTGGCATAGGGTTCGAGACCGGAAAAGACTGCAAGCTGTTTGCCGACCGTTCTAAGTACCGCCGCCAGGGCATACAGATCCTTTGATGAATCTTTAAGTGCAACTACGGAAGGATACTGTGCAAGCTTCTGGGCAATAGATGGCGTGAAAGATACCTGGGTTCTACCTGGATTGTTGTAAATCATTATTGGTAGACCCACTTCCGAAACCGCGGCGAAATGATTCAGTATCTCTCGCTCACTGGGTAATGCATAAGGAGGTGCCAAAACCATGGCACCATCACAGCCAATAGATTTAGCTTGGGCGGTAAGTTCTATGGTTTCCCGAGTGCCCATGGAAGAGGTGCCGGCAAGAAGTTGAACAGATTTTGGGATGGTATGCCGAGCAAGTTCGAATAACCTGATCCGTTCGTCATCATTCATTGTGTTCCATTCGCCGGTGGAACCAGCGACGATGATGCCCTGAACACCGTCCGAAACAAAAGTTTTCATCAGGGTAGTAAACCCCACTTCGTCCAGTGAGCCATTTTCATGATAGGGTGTTGCTGATACGACAAAGACGCCCTGCCAATCAGTTTTGCGCGAGGAATTGGAGTTCATATTAAACGCTCTTCGATGCACTAAGTTGGGGTTATTGAGTGTACGGAGCATTTCTCGGGTCGGCAAGTCTTGCGCAGAGGCGGCTAAGTACCATACTGTAGACAACAATTTATTATTGGATAAATCTGGCTTTGATCCGCTATCTATCACGTGATGACGTTGTGCAGCTTGGCGTAACTGGCGTTGCACTTGCCAATGCTATTGAACAATCAATATTGGCTGAAGCAAACGGGGCCGCGGAAAATGTTCCCAAGTCAGGAGTGCAGCTTGCAGATGGAAGATTGTTTCAATCCATTATGGCAGTGGGCACCGATTCGCCCGCGCCGCTTTATGCTGCAACCAAGGTGGTTGGATTATCTCCTGACAATCATGAAAAAGGATTGCCGCACATAGGAAGTGTCATTGTATTATTAGATGGCGCGACGGGAATCCCTTGCAGTATTATGGATGGTTCCTGGATTACTGAAATGCGAACCGCGGCATTAAGTCTTGTGGTAGCACGTAAATTTGCACGGCTAGATGCATCGCGAATTGGTTTTATTGCCTGTGGCGCACAGGCCCGTTCTCATCTTGCCGTGTTCAATGAAATATTTCCGTTATCAGAAGTAACCGGATTTAGCAGGCAGATGGAAACTGCAGAATCATTTGTCAAGCATGCTCAGGATCTGGGGTTAAATGCTGTTGCAACTGCTGATCCTAAAGCTGCAGTGCAAAACCAGGATATTATTATTACAAGCGTCCCCCATGGGCCGGACACTGTTGGTTTCCTTGATGCGAAATGGGTGGAACCCGGTGCATTTGCATCTCTGGTCGACCTCGGTAGATCATGGTTTGAGCATGGACTTTCCACAATAGAGCATCGCATCGTTGATAATCGGTTGCAGGCTAAAAAGAGTGCTGAAACCAGGCGGTTTAATCCTAAGAGCCCTTATACGCTGGATCTAGGGGAGTTAATTGCTGGTGGAGATATACAAAATAAAATGCCTGAAGATAGAGCGGTTTTTGTATTTCAGGGACTCGCCCTAGCCGATCTCGCCGCAGCAGCTTTGGTCTATGAGCAGGCAGTTTCTGAAAATATTGGAGTGCTTCTTTCTTAAGATTCCTGATACCTAGGATAAGAATTTACGCTGCTATTGTAGGAGAATAGCGATAACTTGAATTAGTCGCCACCCCGAATTTTGAATTCCCTGGGGATACCTTCAGTTGTTCTAAACCAATCTGATTGCTTGGTGCGTTGTTGATGAAAATCAAAAGCTTGTTGATCAACAAACACTTCGGCAACATTAAATCGACCACTCACTTTGTCGCATGGTGTAACGTCAAACGAAATACAGCCCGATTCAGCACGGGTAAGAGAGATATGTTCAATCAATGCTTGCTCCACTGCCTGTAGTCGATCAGCTGGCACATCGATATATCCGTTAAGATACACTTTCGGATTTAGTGCTTGGTTCATGTTATTTGTAGTTCAATCGAGCGATGTAAATCGAGGGATTACGTGTTCAGAAAAATTTGACATACTTGCCATAATATCGCTAAAGGGCAGGCCAGGAAATTGTTGCACTAGCATCAGATGTTGTAGATTAATTTGCTCTCGATATTTTTCATTTTTCTCAGCCACGTAGTCGGCGGTACCAACCCAAATTACATCATGTTCCACGAGAAAATCAAACCAATCACTATTAATTTGTTCTTCGGTGAGTGTCTCGCCTTCTTCAAGATAGGCCTGGCGCATGCCATTGCCACTGGTTCTTGCCCCTGAAAGAAACTGGTAATACAGGTTTAAGGAAGGGCGAATTATTTTAGCTGCTTGTTGCATGGTATCCGCCACATAGATCGTTACACATAAACCAACCTTCTCACCGCGGGAAAATGGCCGATTAAATGCGGCACTTGCAGCGGCTTTGTAAGCGTCCCAACAGGCAAGGATGTTTTTTACCGAGGTCATTACCGCAACCATCCCATATCCGTTACGGCCTGCGAATTCATAGGAAAACGGTGCGTTGGACATCATCCACACCGGCGGGTGGGGCTGTTGGTAAGGCCTTGGATGCACATACATGCCAGTATATTCACCGTCTTCAGCGTGATAACGTTTATCCAGTGGAAAAAACATCCGATTGGTTTCATGCCATCCGGGCACGGGGAACGTATAAAAATCTCCGTGATAGCTAAATGGATCCTCGGTCCAGGCTTTGGTCACAATATCCAGGCATTCCCGAAACAGCGCATAACTTTTTTTGTCATCTCGTTTGTCTGCATCTACATTAAATTGCAAGCAGGTTCGTTCATTGGTTCCTCGGGCAACGCCAAAATCAACCCGGCCTTCAGTCATATTATCCAAAAGCGCGATATCTTCTGTCACTCGCAGCGGATGCCAGTCAGGCAGAACCACCGGCGCCTGACCCAGTCGAATTTTTGAGAATCGAGCGCCCAGGTCGGCGCACATCAATATTGGGTTTGGCGTGGCATTGAGATAACCATTGTGGGCGAAATGGTGTTCGGTTAGCCAAACAGTGGTAAACCCGGCTTCCTCACCTACTCGGGTTTGTTGCCGCATCATTTCACTAGTTTGGTTCCAGGGAATGTTTTCACCTGGATGAAAAAACGGAACGAAATCAAATCGCATTGCTCATACTTATATTAAAAGCGGGTTGCCCGATAGGGCGTCATATCAACCTGCGAAGCAGTCCCGGTAACCAAATTAGCAATGAATTGCCCGGTTTGTGGCGCCATGCCCAGTCCATAGTGGTTGTGACCAAAGGCAAGAAACAGGTTTCTATGGCCAGGCATGACATCGATACAGGGAAGACTGTCCGGAAACGATGGGCGAATGCCCATCCATTGGCTAGCAGAATCTGTGTTCAGATCAGGTAACATGGATTTCGTCATGGGTTCAAGCATTTCCGCCCTGTGATAGTTAGGTTCGCGATTGAGGTCATCAAATTCTGCTGTGCCTGCACTGCGAATACCTCCTTCCATAGAACTGGTCACAAACTTGAGGGTGACATCCAAGATGGAGTTATTTAGGGTGACCCCAGGGTTGGCAAATTCAAGATGATAACCACGTTCACTGGCAAGTGGAACCTTAAGACCAAGAGGTTCTAACAGAGTGGGTGACCAGGCGCCTCCAGCTACAACTACTGCCGCTGCTTTGAGTGATCCTGTGCTAGTTTCAAGCTGCCATTCTCCATTGGCGGTGGGTGTTAGTTTGTTTATCTTGGTAATAAGTAATTGCGCGCCATTGCCTTGGGCTTTGTCTGCAAGGGTGGCGGCCAGTCTTGACGGGGAGACAGTTCGAGCTTGATCTTTAACCACAACTGCTGCCTGGTAATCATGGGAAAGTGCAGGTTCTAATTGTCGCAGGGCATTAGCATCGATGCGTTCAACTTCTGCGCCGATATTGGCGCGCAAAGCACCGCTGAGATCATCCAGATTTATTTGCTCTGGATGGCGATAGGCCGCCACCATATGGGCGTCCCGTATCAACGATTCCTCACCGGTACCAGATAAATGATGGCGATAAAGTGAGATGTTACCTCGCAATAATTCCACCATTCCAGCGGAATTGGCTTTCACCCTGTCCGGCCGACCATTTGCGAAGAAACGCAGAGCCCAAGGTAAAAATTTTGGTAAGTGGGCTGGCCGAATGCTGATAGGGCCATTTGGGTCCACCAACCACTTGAGCGCGCTCAACCACATGCCCGGCATAGCCTGGGGAATTACCGACCATGGAGATATCACGCCGGCGTTACCATAGGATGCTTTTTGCGCAACCCCTTCCATGTCTATCATGCGAACAGTCTTGCCTTGCTCCATTAAGGACATGGCACAGCAGACACCTACTATACCTGCGCCGAGGATGGTGACATCATAATGCGGATTGCTATTCGTCTGACTCACGATTAATTCCCTGAATTGCTGTCTCGTACAGGCGGTAGCATGACACAATTATCGGTGGATTTTGATAATAATTCTTTTTGAATTCGCTGGGTCCCGGTCATAGGAAATTGTTCAATGACTTCCAGGTATCGTGGCAATTGGAATGTTGGTAATTGCGATAAACACCACTCGGACACCTTTTTAGCAGCGTCGTTTTCATCTGCTTGCTTACTAAGTTTGACAAAAAGTTTGATGTCTTCATCTCCCAATTCATCGGGCACACCAATGGCCGCAGTTTGCTCTACAACATCAAGTCGCTCTACTACTCTTTCAATTTCCCAGGCAGAAATATTTTCACCACGCCTACGAATGCTTTCTTTTACCCTGCCAGCATAATAAAGGTAGTTATTCCCGTCCAGATAACCAAGATCACCGGTATATAACCAACCATTGCGAATGGTTCTGCGAGTTGCTTCCTCATTATCAAAGTAACCGGGTGTGATTAGACCGTACTCCAGCTCTCGAACAGTAATTTCTCCATGCTCACCTGGAGTAACGATCTCATTGTCCGTATTCGTAATCCGAACTTCGAAGTAAGGTGCAACATGGCCCACTGAACCCTTGTGACCATCAGTGTTGATGCTGGTGAGACTAGAGGCTTCGGTCATGCCATAATTTTCCCTGACTTCAATATTAAATCTGGACTCAAATTCTTCTCGGACTCCCGATGGTGCGCCGCCACCCCAGGCGATCCGACAATGATGTTGTTGGTCTAAAGGGTCGGGGGGTTGGCGCAGTAATATTTGCAAAATCCCACCCAGAAAATGAATCTGAGTCGCCCGAATTTCCCTGACCTTGTTCCAGAATCTCGATGCACTAAAACTGCCAATGAAATGTAACTCTATGCCGACTTCTAAAGCCATTGGTAACAGCTGGGTAGCACCAATATGATATAGCGGCTCCCATACGGCAAATATGTCACCCTTTTTTGCGTCAGCGGAAAGGGCGGCGGCGTATGTCGACGCGCGTAACATTTTATCTGTTACTAATACACCTTTGGGAGGTCCGGTTGTTCCAGACGTGTACATAATAAATAGTACATCATCAGAGGCGCTGGAGATGGGATCCAATGGCGGCCCATCCAAATCGAGAATATTTGCACTATTTAACCTCCATTCTCCTTGATTCTCAGGATCATGGCTAACAATGTCCACTGAATTTACCTGGCAATCAGCATCTTCAATGTGCTTCAGATGCTCTAGTTCACCAACGATTAATTTTGGCCGAGCATGATCGATCAGAAATTGTAGACTACCGTGTCGTAGTCGCGTGTTTACGGGTATATGAATAGCGCCCAGCCAGATTAACGCAAAAAATAAGATAACGTAATCCAGACTGTTATCCAGCATAACGGCAACTCGGTCACCGGGCTTAATGCCAATGGCTGCAAATGCGGCGGCAGTCTGTGCAGCTGTTGAGGCAAGTTCGCCAACCGTTAGAGATAGCGTTTCGCTAGCGGCGTACAGATTTTCCGGAGATTGAACTGCGCAGCGCTGTAATAACAATAACGTAGTATCCGAATCCTTAATCAGTGCCATTTTTATTTCGTGCAGGGTATTGTTTAAACAGCGACCTCAAATAATTTACGCGGAAATTTGGTCAATACTTCACATCCGCTCTCCGTTACTAAAACACTCTCGCTAAAACACATTCCATACTCTTCATCAAACAGCGTGGGTACGCAATGGAAGGTCATGCCGGGACGCAATATGGTGGAGTCATTGGGTCGTAATGCGAGGAATCGGCCTTCAGACCAATTGGGTGGGAAGCCGATACCAATTGCATATCCGGTTCGATGGGCAAAACTTCCGGAAACATCTTTTTGCTCAGTGATCTTTCTGCATGCCTCATCTACTTGTGCAGATATTGCGCCGGGTTTTATTGTTTCAATGGCCATTTCCAACACTGCAATAATTACTGCGGCCATGTCTTTCTGTTTTTGGCTCGCTTTGCCAAGCACAGCGGAGCGGGCAACCATCGCGTGATAACGATCAACGCAGCCCGCCGCTTCAAGTAGTACAACGTCTCCTTCAACTAATATCCGACGTTTCCACATGGCAAAGCAAAGCGCAGTTCGTTCTCCGCTGACCACCAATGGTGGATGTCCCAAATACTCACTGCCAGCAGTGATAGAGGCATTAAACATTGCTGCCGCTATATCGTTTTCAGTCACACCAATTTTTATCGCACTGAGTGCGGCGTCTAAACCCGCCTCTGCCGCACGAGAGGCATGCCGCATTCGCTTGATCTGCTCGGTATCCTTGATCATTCGGAACGGTTCGATCTGATCATTCCATTCGCCAATTGCGCAGTGAGTAAGTGACTTTATGTCGTGATAGTCACGCACAGTGAGATACCACGCCCTGGTTTCAAAGCCTATTTCATCAGACGTTGTAAATAAACTATTTAGTAATTGTGAAAGTTTTTCCACGGGAGATTCATCGTCAGCAATGGAAATACAATCTGATAGAGTGGGCGTAGCCCCAGCGAGAAAACTGTTAACCTTTCGCGTTATTAGAATTGGATCCCTGTCCTCCAATACCAGCAAACACTGAAAGGTGAAATATCCAATGGTCTGGTAACCGGTAAGCCAAAACATATTCTCAGGATCAAATAAAAGAGCGGCGGCGAGCTTTTTCTCTCTTAGATTGCATTGTATTTTTTCGATTCGATTTCGAAACTCAATTTCGGCAAAGGGCAGCTCTTGACTCATTTGTGATTTTGACATGCAATTATTCCTCCAATGCTAGCCGCTAACTATACACAAAGGGGCTAAATATGTCGTAAACTGAGCCCAACACATTCCAACTGATCATTCCGGCGACTTGGTTCTATGGATTTAAAACTAGAATTATTACCCATTGATGGCCACCGGTTTGGCGGCATGGTCGATGCCCGGGAAAAGCAGCAAGATTTTTTTGATCAGGCATTTGCGACACCGAATTTGCTACCTGACATGTTTGATCAAAGTGGCGGGCTATTAGTGGTCAAAGGACTAACCCGCATAGCCAAGCAACCCCAATATCTGGTGCAACTGAGTCATTTATTTGGTGATGAGGTAGAGAATTACCTAAATACGCCTACCCCACGTAATATGATTCATGAAGAAGTGCCCGAGGTGCTGATCATTTCAAACTTGCCACCCTGTGACCGACAACCGCCGTTGCAACCAGACCCTGCCACTATTGAATCAGGTGAATTACCCGTTCAATTCCCCCATCGGCAGGCCTGGCATACCGACCAGAGTTTTCGTCGACCGCCACCGGATCTGTCGTTGTTTTATGGTGTGATCACAACACCCCACAATCAAGGCCAAACTCTATATGCAGACGGCCACGCAGCCTATGAAGAGTTGCCAGATAAACTGAAAAATCAAATAGAGGGGCTCTATGGCTTGCATGGCTTGCTAGGCACTGGTCGAACAGAACAAGCGATTCGCGATGGCATAGAACCCATGAAATTGCTGCCCCACCAATTGTCTCAAAAGCATCCACTAGTCCGGTGTCATCCCGTTACTGGCAAGCCCGCGCTATATCTTTGCGAGCGTACTCAGATGGATTGGTTGGATGGTCCCATTGTTGGGATGGAGCCGGGTCCGGACGGTGAAGGTGCAAAGCTTTTATATGAAATTATGAGCCACTATACCGACCCAAAATTTGTATACGTCCATGAATGGGATGATGGGGATTTAGTGGTGTATGACAATCGTTGCTTAATACATTGTGCAACCTGGTTTAATGCGGCCAAACATGATCGATTAATGTGGAGGACCACGGTGATGGGTAATCCCGGTGATGAATATGCGGGACAGGCCCCTAGCTGGATTCCTAAGGATGGGCATGACGTACTAGAAGGGCTTGGGGATGGCCGCTGGGAAAATCTAACCCATAAAAAATTATAGAGAACAATTAAATGAGCGTTGAAAACTGCCCACTACCCGATCCAAATTGGTGGTCAGAGCGGAATATGCGTCGGATAGAAAAAACCCCGTTCCCACAAAATGTACCCGCATTGCTGGACCAACAAGCGAAACAATATCCAGAAGCACCATTTTTAAATTTTTTTGATGATGCTGAGATTTTGAGTTACAGGGATATCGCAACCTTGACCAGCCGATTAGCCGCAGCGTTTAAGAGTATCGGAATAGACCACGGAATCCATGTTGCAGTGATGGTGGAAACCACAAAAATTTATCCACTGACGTGGTTGGCCCTGGCGCGGCTTGGCGCGGTCACGGTTCCGGTAAATTATCGGTTTACTTCCAGGGAAGTGGCCTATGCATTAGAAGATTCAGACGCAAGTTATATTGTGGTTTCACAAGATTTTGTTGCAACATTCGAAGGTATTGATAAACCAACCAGAATAGCGGATGAACATGTCATCGTTGATGGCGCATGCGGCGGTCAGTATCAACATTGGCAATCGCTTCTGGATGCACAAGTTGTTGGTTTGCCTCAGGATTACCAGGGACCTTCCCTTGATGATCCCATGAATATTCAATATACCTCAGGCACAACCGGACTTCCCAAGGGAGCAGTTCTGAGTCACCGCTACTGGCTTACGTTTAGCCGTAATGGAGATGCTCAGTTTCAGGACAAACTAAAACGTATTCTGATATCCCAACCGTTTTACTATGTTGATGCACAATGGTTAACCCTGATGGCTTGCTGGACTGGATCCACTGGATTCGTAGCCCGGCAAATGCATTCAAGCAAGTTATTGGGATGGATGAAGCAGTACCATTTGGAATACTGTAATTTTCCGGAAGTGATTTATCGACAACCGGCTAAAGAAGACGACTATATGCCGCACCTTATCGCGATGTCTTGTTATAGCCACAGACCTGAAAATTTTCATGATTATGAAAAACGTTATGGTGGTGCGGCGAGGCAGGGGTTTTCCATGACCGAGCTGGGTTGTGTTCTTTATATGCCCATGGAAGCGGATGAAATGACTGGTTCGGGAAGTGTGGGTATTCCTGTGTCTTATCGACAAGTGGAAATTCGCGACCATCAGGGCAATGTAATGCCAGATGATGAAGCTGGAGAAATTTGTGTTAAAGGGGAGGGCATTTTTCAAGCGTATTACAAAAAACCTGAAGCTACTGAATCATCTTTTTTCCCAGACGGATGGTTTCGAAGCGGTGATCAGGGGCGGCGTAATAAGCAAGGATGGTATTGGTACCTTGGTCGACAAAAGGACATGGTAAGACGTAGCAGTGAGAATATTTCTGCAGTGGACGTAGAGCAGGTTTTACGCGGCGTTGATTCGGTTCTCGAATCCGCCGTGTTGCCAGTGCCAGATGAACTACGGGGCGAGGAAGTGAAGGCTTACCTTATTATCCGCCCAGGAGTGGAGCAGGATCAAAAGCTACTGGATGAAATTGTTGCATATTGTAAAATCAATTTAGCGCCCTACAAGATACCAAGGTATATTGAGTTTATAGAAGAGTTTCCTCGCACCCCTAGTCTGAAGATTAAGAAATCTGGTTTACTTGCGATGAAGGAAGATTTGACTACCGGGTGTTGGGATCGGATTGAAAACTGCTGGCGCTGATAACTTATATTTAGTTATCGAAAAATTTTAGCGCGACTTTAAGATACCAACAATTTGTTACCAGTATTTCATCTGACTTCTTCCAGCACACTCTGGGGGATGTTTGGATAGGTAAAGAATCAGAAACTATCGGTCTAGACAACCTGCATTGCCTCGATCATTTCATCGTCATAAAGTTCGCTGAGTTCTGCTTTAGTGAATCTAGTAGAAAATACTTGGATTTCAACGCATAATGTGAGATCTGCAAAATTAGCCAATCATTGTGCCTATCATGAGGTGATCAGCATGCATAAAGCCCTATCTCCGGCTGAGTTAGAATTACTCACCCACCAATGTGGGGTGTCCACAAGACTATGGGGCCGAATGTTCTCTGGTCTTACCGCAGTTACTTTCAGTGAGAAAGGGCATCAGGCGGTCCACAAACTATGGCATGAAGTCCTGACATCCCATCAGGATGAGCGCTACCATGAGGGATTGGAAAAACTTGGTATTGATAAGGATCCGCCTGCTGTCGCCGCCGCTAAATATCATTACTACACTAATCTGATAGCAGGACTATCAATGGAGTATGCGGAAGAGTCTCCGCGTAAAGCGTGGGTCCGTTATACCGCGCCGATGTGGACCTATGACGGTGTCGCTATGCTGGCCATGCCTGCTGATCTGCGTCGCACTATTCTTGGTGCGTGGCATCCGCGCAATGGTGAAATGATGGGTTGCCCACGGCTGGGCTGGGTGGCAACAAAATTTATCATGGAAGGCGACCCTTATGACGAAGGCTACTTTATCGAGCATGATCGTGATCTAGCCCCCGATGAGACCTATCGAATTGAACACGTCACCTCCTCACCGCCCCATGACCCAGTGAAGGCGCCTGCCCTTGACCCTGCAGAATGGCCGCCGGCACGGCTGGCTAAGGCGCGACGAAACTTTTCTTCGCGTTATTTCAAAAGTACCGTGGAGGTGTTGTATCGCCAGGTTGGTGAAGTTACGACCTTAAATTTGATTAATTTATCCATGCGGTTGTTAGCAACTCAATATACCCATGAGTTGTCTGAGAAACTTGGGCGTAAGGGCAACGGAGCGCGTGACATAGCGGCGTTCTTTAGCAATCTTTTAAGTTGCTGCGTACGAGACCATAGTGTGGAAGATATTTCCGCAACCAAACAACGGATTAATGTTGGTTCATTTAAACCATTCGACGACAGTACTCCAGATAACCTTAAGCAAGCATTGTTTGCATTCGAAGAAATGAGTGCGCGCCAGATTAATGGCAATGTGAATATTCGCCGATCTGCTGTAAGCCCAACGGAAGATGTCTGGGATATTGAAGATACTGGTCACTGGCTTTGGTAGTGATCAACTTTACTTATAAACTAAATATTTAAAAAATGAATGACGATCTGATACTTAGTAAAGACGATACAACTGCCATTATTACCCTTAATCGCCCGGCAAAACTGAATGCCTGGGATACGCCAATGCGACAAGAACTTGCAGGCATGCTGGCTTCCTTGAATGCAGACGATGCAGTACGTGCAATTGTAATAACGGGATCCGGCGACCGTGCTTTCAGTGCGGGCCAGGACCTTGAAGAAACCATGCAATTTGGCTCTGGAGAAGAAGGTCATACCTGGTTTCTGACATGGCGGGCGTTTTATGACTCGCTGCGCCAGCTGGATAAGCCCTGTGTGGCCGCATTAAATGGTGTGGCTGCTGGTTCGGCATTTCAGTTTGCCATGTTGATGGATATTCGTATTGGGCATGCAGATTCGAATATGGGGCAACCTGAAATCAATTCTGGCATTCCCAGTGTGCTTGGACCACTTTTGATGGTGCCTCGCCTGGGTTTATCCCGCACTGTAGAACTAGTATTGAATGGCAGAATGATGGATGGTCAAGAATGTCACCGTATTGGTTTGATCCACCAGCTGGTTGAGCCAGACAAAGTGATGGATGCTTGTCTCGAAGCGGCGCGAAATCTGGGCGCCAAACCGCCCATTGCCATGCGGCTAAATCGCCAACGTTTTCGCGAAATGACCCAGTCAGATTTTGATGATGCCTTTGAAAAAGGCGCTGCTATTGAAGCGGAAGCGTTTGCCTCAGGTGAGCCCCAGCGAGCTATGGAAGCATTTTTTGAAGCACGCAAAAAATGAGCAGATAAATGCAAATTCTGAGGCCAACAAAGGGATCCCCAAGGTTTAATAACCAAATATTATGGGAGATTAGTTGGATCAATTTACATTGTCATTGACATGGTCATCGATATTCACATAACCTTATTGGTGTGTTTTTGTGCCAAATTAATATTTGGATCTAGGTTGTAGCTATAGTCCGCCGAAGCGCCGCTAGTTAGTGTTTGTTTGTAGGTGGAAAAATTAAGTGTTTCTAAGGAGAATACAATGATCAAATTTCGCCCCACTGTTTCATCTGACGGTAGCCTAAATCGGCGTTCCGTTTTAAAAGGCGCCGCCGCTGGTGCCGCTGTAATGACTTTCCCCGCAATTGTGCGTTCCGCCGATGATCGTAAAATAGTTTGTCGCGATCCTGGTGGTCCGTTTACCCCAGGCTTTGCAGCTGCCTACTACGATGATTTTGAAAAAGTTAGTGGTATTAAAGCTGTTGGTATTCAAGGTGATCACGAACCAACGGGTCTAATTAAAGCCATGGTTGATACCAAGACCTATACCTGGGACTGTGCATTACTGAGTAATTCTTCTCATCAGGTAGTTGCTAATGGAGGATATCTTGCGCCGGTTTATGGTGCTGGTGGCCCAGGGGAAAACATGAGTAAAATTCCTGAAACCATGCGCAGTGAATTTATTTCTGGCAACGATGTTTATGCAACATTGATGTGCTACCGCACTGATACTGCATTGGCTAAAAACCCTCCAGCTAACTGGGTGGATTTCTGGAATACCGACAGCCATCCAGGTAGTCGTTCAATGCATAAGCATCCCTACGACACTTTGGAATTTGCTTTGATGGCTGACGGTGTCGCTGCAGAAGACGTTTATCCTATCGATGCCGATCGCGCATTTAATAAACTAGACCAGATCAAATCTGCTGTAGATGTATGGTGGACTGGTGGTGCCCAAACCTCCCAGTTGCTGAAAACCGGCGAGGTTGATATGTTGTATACCTGGAATGGGCGGGCCCAGGTTGCCATCGACGATGGTGCCCCAGTTGAGATGGTTTGGGACGGCGCAGTATGGGCCTTTGAAGGCTGGGCTATTTTGAATGGCGGCCCCAATGTTGATCTATGCAGAGAGTTTATTGAATTTGCTGCAGCAGGAGATCGCCAGGCTAAGTTTACCCCTCACGTTGCTTATGGACCGACTAATCCAGATGCTTATGCTGATATCGATCCTGAAAGAGCAAAAGTCTTACCGACCAATCCAAATTATTTGCCAAATATGCTGCCTGCCAATACGCAGTTTTGGGGTGAGCATAAAGATGCACTTACCGAGCGTTTTAATAACTGGTTACTAAGCTAGATATCCACCAGTCAACAATCATAATTAGAGAAAATATCGTGCATCCACTGGGTGCACGATTCATTTTGTAGTATGGCAAGCCAAACCAAATTAAAGACTCGCGACGTTAGAAAAACCTACGGCAGTGTTATAGCTTTAGAAGGTACTTCAATTAATTTAGCTGAGGGAGAATTCTTAACGCTACTTGGTCCGTCAGGTTCGGGTAAAACTACCTTATTGATGGCAATCGCGGGTCTAAACAATCCTGATAGTGGGGAGATATGGATCGATGACAAGCTGATCACTTATACCCCGCCGCATCAAAGGGGACTTGGCATGGTGTTCCAGAACTATGCGTTGTTTCCCCACCTCACTGTGTATGAAAACATTGCTTTTCCGTTAAGGATGCGTAAGGAATCTGATGATGTAATTGAACGCAAGGTAGAAAAGGTATTAGAAACTGTTGAATTGCCGGGAGTCGGAGGTAGATTGCCATCGGAATTGTCAGGCGGTCAACAACAACGCATCGCACTGGCAAGATGTTTTGTTTACGAGCCCTCCATTATATTGATGGATGAACCATTGGGCGCATTGGACAAAAAGCTGCGGGATTCTCTGCAACGTGAAATTAAACACCTCCATGAAGGACTTGGCATTACGGTACTCTACGTTACCCATGACCAGGAGGAAGCCATGGTTATGTCAGACCGAATATGTTTAATGAATGGCGGTCGGATTGAGCAGATAGGTTCACCTTTTGATTTATACTTTCGTCCGGAAAGTATCTTTGCCGCAGACTTTCTGGGAGAGTCGAACTTGCTTAGCGGCGTGGCGCAGAATATTGATAACCAAAATGTCGCTTTGCAACGAACCGATGGCGGTAATATATCGGGGGTAGCCAGTGGATCAATTACTGCTGGTCAATCTGTGCGGTATATGGTTAGACCAGAAAATTTGTCTATTTCAGCAAAATCTGAAATTGAAAATAGCGCTACAGGTACTTTGAAAGAAGTGATTATGATTGGACAAATCACAAAATACTTTATGGAACTACCGGATGGCACAGAAATGGTAGCAACTATGCTTACCGATAGCGGTATTCCTGCAGCCGAGAAAGGTGCGCCGATCACTTTCCATTGGGCGCGGCAAGATACTCGTGTTTTTGCTGATTCTGCAGATGCACTTAGCGCTTAAATCAGAGGACCTGAGAAGCTATGGAAGCAACGATCTCTAAGACTCCTTGGTTACCCCGAGTACTCAAGCGATTAACCGTCTGGCCGATTTATCCGGCTGTTTTATTTCTACTGTTTTTCTTTATTTATCCCACTACGCTTCTGCTGGGGCTAAGCTTTTCTGGTGCCGACGAAAATTTTTCTCTGGAGCATTACCAACGCTTACTTGACCAGGAGCTGTATACCAAGGTTTTACTGATCACTATCAAGATAGCGGCCTGGACTACGTTGTTTGCCATTTTAGCCGGCTATCCGGTGGCATATTTGTTGTCCACTGTAAAATCATCTAAACGAAATACATTAGTGATTTGGGTGCTTGTTCCATTTTGGACTAGCTTTCTGGTGCGAACATTCGCCTGGCTGGTTTTACTCGGCCGCAAAGGTGCGTTGAATGATTTATTGCTCACATTAGGCGTCATAGAGTTTCCGATAAAGATCATTTACAACTTTACCGGGGTGATGGTGGGTATGGTCCATGCGTTGATGCCGCTGTGCATCTTGACCATGTTGGCGGTAATGGAAAATATCGATAAAAATTTGACCAGTGCGGCATCCACCCTCGGCGCCCGCGGTGGCCAGGCATTCTGGCGTGTTTATTTTCCACTCTCCTTGCCAGGTGTTGCGGCGGGTGGATTGCTTATTTTCATCACTTCTTTGGGGTTTTTTATTACACCAGCATTACTTGGTGGCGCTCGGGATACCATGATTGTGCAGGTCATCATCTTCCAGGTTGATTCGATGTTGAACTGGGGGTTTGCCGGAGCCATTTCGATGTTCTTGTTGGTGACTGTACTAATATTTTTCTTTCTCTATGATCGTTTGTTGGGCTTGTCAACATTATCAAGTGGGTCAAGTAAAGCGAAGAGCAAAACGAGTAATCCCATTGGGCGACTTGGCTCATGGGTTGGCAATCGAATTTTAGCGGCGCTGGGATCGGCTTGCGCCTATTGTGGCGCCGCCTATGACATGGTTGTGAGAAGGTCTCCTGACAAACCCAGAGCCACGGTATCCCGTGGCTTTCTTTGGGTCGGTGCCATTTTGATCATTATATTTCTTGCCGGACCGGCGTTTTTTATCATCCCGGTTTCGTTTACCGAAGAAGGTTTCCTTGCATGGCCGCCAAAAGGATTTTCCTGGCAGTGGTATGAGCAACTATTGGCGCCTAACTCGCAGTATCCTGCAGCAGCGGGTCGTTCGTTGCTGGTGGCAACATTTTCTGCGTTTTTCGCGATGTTACTCGGAGTGCCTGCAGCATTTATGTTGGTGAGAAAACGCTTTTTTGGAAAAGGTGCAGTATTTGCATTTTTAGTTTCTCCCATAATCACCCCCCATATAATTTTATCAATTTCGCTATTCTATTTATTCGCAAGATTCTCCATGGTAGGCACCTATATTGGTCTCATAATTGGTCACACAGTAATTGCAATTCCCTATGTGGTTGTCACCGTGATGGCAATCATCAAGAACTATGACGAGCGCCTCGATCAAGCGGCCTGGACCCTGGGGGCAACTAAATTAAGTACGCTTCGATATATCACTTTTCCTATTATTCGCGCCGGACTGATCGCGGCGTTCATGTTCGCTTTTATAATTTCTTTCGATGAATTGACCATGGCATTGTTTCTTACTGGCGGGGAGTTTTCTACTTTACCAAAACAGATGTGGGTAGACGCAGTAATGAGTGTTAGCCCCGCGCTTGCCGCTGTAGCAACGCTGATGTTGATTTTCATGACTGTAATCGTATTGATCTCTGAAATTATGCGACGACGTAGTTTAAGAATTGCGGGGAGTTGATAAAAAATGACCGCTCAACAAAATCATGCTATGGATCTCACCGTGGATTTTGCCGGAAGGACTGCACTGATTACTGGTGCTGCTCAGGGTCTCGGTTTTGCTATCGCTGAAATGCTGCATAATGCAGGAGCGGCGGTTGTGTTAGTTGATCGCGATCCATTGGTAAAACAGTCTGCAGAAAGGTTAACCAGGATTGGCGGTACTGCGATGGGGGAGATCGCCGATGTGACTGATCATGGTTCAGTCACCGCATTGCGTGGAAGAGTAAATCAACAGTTTGCCAGAATTGATACTTTAATTAACAATGCGGGCAAGTATCTGCCCCAGGCGATCAGCGATATTTCCAGCGACGATTTCGATCAGTTAATTGCGATTAATTTAAAAAGTACATTTTTGGTGACCCAGGTTTTTATGTCGGATATTGCATCCCATGATCATGGTCGGATTGTGAATATTGCTTCCAGCGATGCCTATGTCGCAAAAGTAACCAATGCACATTATGCGGCTGCTAAAGCAGGAGTAGTCAGTCTTACCAAGACATTTGCTGCAGAACTTGCACCAAGTGTTTTAGTGAATGGTGTAAGTCCTGGTCCAATTATTACCGAAACCGCAAAAACCCAGGGTTGGCTTAAGAAAGCCATTGATAAGAATCCGTTGGGCCGCGCTGCCATTCCTCAGGATATTGGAAATGTCGTATTGTTTCTTGCGTCAAAGGCCAATCGTTTTATGAGTGGTGAGACAGTAGTTGTGAACGGTGGGCACACAATGGTTTAATCTGTTTTTCAAAATTACATATTCAGGTATTCATCATGCAACAACTCGCGGACAAGGTAATTCTGATAACTGGTGCTGGTTCCGGAATGGGACAAACCCATGCAGAGGTGATGGCCAGCCGTGGTGGATTGATTGTCGCCAATGATATAAATGAGGAAGGTCTGCGAGAAACCGTCGATAAGGTTCGGCAGGCTGGCGGGGAAATCATTTCTCTGGCTGGTGATATTGTTGATCAAGAGTTTGTTACCCAAATGGTGGCAAAGACCATCGACCATTTTGGCAGGGTAGATGTACTAGTAAATAATGCTGGGATTGGTGAACACCGTGATCTGGAAGATATTTCTCTTGAAATCCTACAGCGAATGTTTGCAGTACACGTCACTGGCTCATTTCTATGTGCCAGGGCAGTGGTGCCTGACATGAAATCGCGCCGTTATGGAAAGATTATTAATATTTCTTCTATTTGGGGTATGACCGGCCACCATACTGCCTCCCATTATTGCGCTGCAAAGTCTGCCATGTTGGGCGCAACCAAGTCCTGGGCGAAGGAATTTGCGGCTGATAATATCCACGTTAATGCTGTCGCGCCTGGAGGAGTGTTAACACCCATGCCCATCAAAGTTCAAGGTATGGAGAAAATTCGAGAAAAAGAAAAAAAAGTTCCGTTGGGAAGATGGGCAACGCCAGAGGAAATATCCTATAGCGTTGCGTTTCTGGCATCACCGGAATCAGACTTTATTACCGGACAAGTAATCAGTCCCAATGGTGGAGAAACCATCGTTGGTTATTGAATATCGATAACTACTACCAACTGCGGAAAACGCTATGAAATTTGGAATTTTTCACCTGATGCCAAGGCGAGATCCTGATAAACCTGATAAGCAGGTTTTTTCTGACGTATTGGAACAGACTCAGATCGCCGAGCAACTTGATTTTGATATTGCCTGGTTTGCAGAACACCATTTCTCTAATTATTGTCTCTGTCCATCACCATTGGTTATGGCCGCCTATTGTGCTCCACAGACTAGCAAAATCAGATTGGGCACGGCCTGTCTGGTGACGCCACTTTATAACCCGGTGAGAATGATTGAAGAAATTGCTCTCGTCGATACATTGAGTGATGGGCGTATGGTTGTAGGGTTAGGTAGCGGTTATCAAGACTACGAGTTCGAGCGATTTGGTGTGGACTTAAATGAATCTAAGGCGATGTTTAAAGAAATCCTGGATATTTATGAATTGGCATTCATCAATGGTGAATACGAATATCATGGTAAATATTTTGATATTGCCCTAGCGCCACTGGCCATTAATACCCTGCAGAAACCTATTCCTGAAACCTGGATCACTGGCTTGTCGGACTCAGCAGAGCTAATGGAGCGGATCGCTCGGAGTGGATATATTCCGTTTGCCACCGCGGGCCCGCGCCCCGCATCTACTTTGGTTAACGTGAAGTCTCGTTGGTCAGATGTGTACAATCGGGTAGGTAGAGATGGTGATCAGGTGCCATTCGCAATCCAACGTAATTTGTTTATAACCAACTCAAAAGACGAGGCACGTGAGGCGGCGGACAGCGTGCGTTATACCGCGAGGGTTGCCAGTAGTATGCGTAATAAAACCCAACAATTGGATGGCTCTATTTTGGTTGAAACACCGATAGAAGGGGAGTTTTCACTAGAAGATATCGAAAACAATGCCTTAATTGGTGACCCTGATCATGTCACAGCCCAGTTAATTTCGGAGATTGAATCGATTCAGCCAAGCCATATTAGTGTATTTGTACAGTTCGGCTCCCTGCCCCAATCCATGGTTATGCAGTCGATGGCGTTATTTGGTGAAAAAGTTTTACCACAATTGCACCAACATTTTGGCGATCTGGAGTCAATTGGCGCCAGAGTTCCGAATCAAACCCCTGAGGCTATTTGACCAAACAAGAAAAGTAAGAGTGCGACCATTGTCTTGGGAGAGGCCCAGATATCTGGGCTCCCAAACTTGAATTTAATTTTTCTTGAAAAATTTATTTAACTCATCACGGGAGATGCTGCCGGTAACCAGGGCTACATGGCTGCCTCGCTTTACCCTGGCGCCATTTCGCCGAACTAACACTGTGCCTGTGCTTTGAAAGACCAAATCTAAGGGTGAGCGCTCAACCTCTTCTGTAGAGTATAAAATCCCTGCTTTTTGTCCTTTTGTTACCTGGTCGCCTAGTTTGAAATATGCTTCGAATATTCCGCTATAAGGTGCAGTAACAAATTGATAGTCATCAATACCATTTAGAAATTGGGTACGAGGCTCAGGTAACGTTTTTAGTTTTTGGATGCCTAAGTGATGAAGAATGTTTTTTATTCCGGACATACCAATTTCCATGGCCCTGCTGTCGAGGTTTGCACCTCCGGCAAGCTCAGCAGAAATAAATGGAATTCCCCTGGCCTGGGCAATGGGATCAAATCCAGATTGCCAGCCGGTTCCATCCACCACAAAAGTATGAGGTGCATTAAATGCATCTACCAAATCCAAGCTTTGTTGCATTACCTTTTCGTCCTCGCAGGTGCAAAGAAATCCGCAAGGCAAGTAGTAGGTTCCCGTGCCACCAGAATGCAGATCGACCCCAGCATCGCAAAGCGGCAATAGTTCAGAAGTCACGAAATGTGCAATAGCTTCAGTAGGTCCCCCGAATTCGGTGCCAGGAAAACTTCGATTCAAATTCCCTCGATCCAGAGGTGATATGCGGGAGTTGTCTAAGACCGCCGGGTAATTCAGCGCAGGAAGAATAATCAGACGCCCTTTAATATCTTCTGGCGATGTATCGTGAATCAAACGACGTAAGATTACTTGCCCTTCGTATTCGTCGCCATGATTGCCAGCGGACAGCAGTAATGTCCCTCCTTCTCCATTTTTAATTACCGCTATAGGTATTGGGATGGAATCAAACGCATGGATGTTGTCGGAATGCTTTAAATCAAGGCTGCCAATTGTTTTGCCTGGTCGGTTGAAGTCGACAGATGTGCTGATACTGTTGGTTGCAATCATAAGCGCGTGATATTGATACGTTTTGTAATGGTATTAATCATAGTATATTTATGGTTGGCTAGGGTCTATTCCATTTTTTATAGAGGCAATATTTTGATGCAAGTGGTGAGTACCATTCAATCGGTTTCCATTAAGAACGCTCTTGTCATTGTGGATTGGGCGGATGGTCTGGAGCAAACTTTGGAGCCAATTTTATTGAAGCATTCTCCTGGGTTTCCCGGTGCCGCCAGACCTGCTGGACCCAAAGGACGGTTTTCCACAACGTCGAGTCACTTATCTCCCAAGTCGGCTGAGCTAACAGATGGTGGTGATTTACGTTTGCTATGGCAGCCTGGGAATGTTGTTTCAATTCATGAAGCCCAGTGGATTCAAGAAAACCAGTCGATAAATCGTGACCTGTTACAAGTGTGGCCAAAAGGTACGACACTATGGAACGCTGAAACTACCAAGAAATTTTCAAATTTCGATTTTCCTGCTCTCGATGAATCAGAATCGGCTAGATTGAAAATCTTTGATCAAATACTTGATTATGGTGTTGCATTAATTTGCAATGTGCCGAATTCCACTGCTGCGGTACAAACTATCGCCAGTTGGTTTGGACAAATCCCACCCAATCCTTATGCAGATGATCAGAGCGATCCGACACTATCCAGTATCCGAGTAGATCCGGATAAGCCCGTGGCGACGCATATGTGTCATTTTCTCGGCCCCCATACGGATACCTGTTGGCGCCAAACACTGATTGGATTGCTCTTAATACATTGTTTAAAGGCTCATCCACATGGTGGCCGATCATTGCTGGTGGATGGATTTACCGTTGCAAGTCGTCTTCGAGATACGTCTAAGGAAGCGTTTGAATTATTATCCACAATCCCTATAAATTTTGGTGCTAAGGTGGAGCAACAAGATGATTGGCGGGTTATGGGTAGGGTAATCTCAGTCACTGCAAACGGCGTTGTACAAGGAATTAGATACAATGGTAATTCCCTTGGTCATCTTGAGTTACCGAGCAATCTTATTGCACCAATGTACAGTGCTCTGGAAGAGTTCGAAGCAATATTGTACGACCGAGATCTTTGGTGGCAACCGATGTTGAAACCAGGAGAAGCCCTTGTGATCGATAACCACAGAGTACTACACGGCCGAGAGGCATTCGATCCGGCGCTGGGCGAACGTCATCTGCTTTCCTGTAGTGTAGACCGCGACGATTTTCACAATAATTATCGACGGATGGCCAGGCGCATGGGCAGTGAGCGCTGGAATAATCAATTTTCTGCAGGGGTGATCTAAGGAGTCTGATATAAATGAACAAAGCACTACAAACTCTTTGCTCTCTATTTCTGATAATAATTTGCACTAATGTCGTCTATGCCGGTACCAACTACGCAGTTGTGGTCGGCATAGATGATTACACATCAGCTGGATTGCCAACACTAACCAATGCTGAGAATGACGCGCGGCGGGTGGCTGATTATTTTAGTGCTCAAAATTATCGGGTCATAGAAATTTTGGGGGCTAATAATAATGCCCATAAGCAAAATCTGGATCAAATCATAAAGGAGCTAGAGAAAACAATGCAACCTGACGATACGATTGTCTTGTTCTTTGCCGGTCATGGTCATAGTGAAGTCAGAAATGAAATCAAGCTTGGTTACTTTGTAATGTTGCCTGAAGAGAGTGGGACAGAGCGTAACCTTGTGTCTGCTGGGGATATGATGCGTTACGCCGATATGCTTGGTAATGCCAAACACCAGCTGTTTATCTTCGATTTTTGTTATAGCGGATTGCTGGGACGATTGCCGACCCGGGGAGCACTTCCTGTTGAGGCCGGATTTACTGACGACAACTTGAAGAATGCATTATCATCGCGGATAGCTCGGCAGTATTTAAGCGCTGGTGGTGACAATCAGCAGGTTTTGGATTCCGGACCCGGTGGCTTGAGTTGGTTTACTTACTTTCTACTCAAAGGCCTAGAACCGGATGTTGTAAATTCTCGAGATAGTGGATTGATCATATTTACTGAGTTAGCTGCTTACGTAAAAGTGAATTCTGCGAATGGTTATCACACCCCTTCTGATGGCTCTATGTTGGGTCATGAGGGTGGTGATTTTCTGTTTTATAATACCCTTCACAGTCGTCCAACGCCCGACCCGTTACCCAATATCGATCGCCAAACATTGGAAGATCTTGGTTTTATTACGAGGGGTGAGCCCAACGAGATTCGGTACAAAGTTAGAGACATGCAAAAACCCGTTGATCTTCTTTATCGCGCTTGGCAGTCTCGAGATGTAGAGCAATACATTGCACAACTCCATCCAGACATTGTACAAACCTTTGTCAAAAAAAGTGGTGAACGGGTTGCGCGAAACTATCAGGATATTGAACTAAAAAGGCGAGAGCAATTTCCCCGGCTTAGTCAGGTGGATATTTTAAATTATGAAGTAATGTATCAAGGCGGCACTAATGATGAGGCAACCTTTGGAGTCCGATATAGCATAGATTTTCACTTTATCGATCGCAATAATCCGGTTCGTGAGCATAATAAAAAAGAATGCTATCAGGTTCGGCACAATCCCGATCTCAATCGTTGGCAAATCATTCGTAATGACGACTACCTGAAACGAATTTGTCGCTACTAATAATTCAACTGCTTCAAATTGAATCCAATTACTGGTGGTTGCCTGGAATCAATATGAGATGGCGCCACGGGGAATACCGTTGTGTCTTTCACTAAAAATTTACAGAGGCAGCGCCTTTTAGAGCTAACCTTTGTCTGGCTTCGTCAGGAGCCGCAATGGTGAGTGATAAATCTTCCAGAATGCGCCGAATTTTAGTGACTTGCTGCGCATTGGTTTCAGCAAATTTACCTTTAGCCAAATACAAACTGTCTTCCAGTCCAACCCGGACATTTCCGCCCATGATGCCTGCTTTGGTCACGTAGGGCATTTGGAAGCGGCCTGCGGCAAGAACCGACCATTCGTGATCATCACCAAATAGTTTTAGCGCCATCCGGCGCATGTGCATCAGATTTTCTTCGTCGGCGCCAAGACCACCTAGTATTCCAAAAATGGTCTGAATAAATAACGGTGGTTTGATCAGGCCTCGATCAACGAAGTGAGCAAGATTGTATAGGTGGCCGACGTCATAGCATTCGAATTCAAATCGAGTTCCGCAGCCTTTCCCCAGCTTATCAAGAATGGTTTCAATATCTTTAAAGGTGTTTCTGAAAACGAAATCCCGAGTCATTTCTAGAAACTCGGGTTCCCACGCGTGTTTCCATTCTGAATATTTATTGAGTAGCGGAAATAAACCAAAGTTCATCGAGCCCATATTGAGAGATGCCATTTCCGGACTGAATTGTAATGCTGCGGCAATGCGCTCGTCTACGGTCATGCCCGGTCCACCCCCAGTCGAAATATTCACAACTGCATTGGTAGCCGCCTTGATCTTGGGCAGAAATTGCATGAACACCTGGGGATCGGGTGTTGGTCGGCCATTTTCTGGATTGCGGGCATGCAAATGGAGTATTGCTGCCCCAGCATTGGCGGCGTCAATGGCCTGATCTGCAATTTGCTCTGGTGTAATAGGAAGGTGGGCAGACATGGTAGGAGTGTGGATACTACCGGTGATTGCACAACTGATAATGACGGGCCGAGAACTCATGGTTTGTAATTTGATAATTGGAGAAAAGGCAGTGTAAACAATCCCCAATCAATATAATAGACACTAGTTTTCAAATGCGATGCAATCATGTCCAGACTTCCCCAATTTAATACTGGCGATTTAAATGACCAACAGGCCACCATTTATAACAAAATTATTTCGGGACCCAGGGGGAAATTTGGTGGACCATTCCTAGGGCTCATCCACGCGCCACAAATCGCGGATCAGGTTCAATCTCTTGGCGCGTCGCTGCGGTTTGATACCAAGTTAAAGGCGGCATACAGGGAGGTTGTTATCCTTACTGCGGCGCGATTCTGGCATTCCGAGGTAGAGTGGAATGCTCATGTGGTAATTGCCGTGGAACAAGGCGTACCAGAAAAATGTATTTTAGATATCCTTTACGATAAAAAGCCGTCTGCCGAGAAATCAGGTTGTAATATGGTGTTCAAATTTTGTCAGGAGATGTTAAATCGAAAAGTAATCAGCCAAGAAACCTATCAGCAAACTAGCAATTTGATTGGAGTCGAGCAGATAGTTGAACTGGTTGCTCTGCTGGGATATTTTTCGCTGCTAGCAATGTTACTCAACACGTTTGAAATTCCGTCGGATCCATTGGATGGAGTGCCAGCGCCAGCACTCGCGTTGTCGAATGCTATTTCGAACTGATAAGCTTTACTGTAGAGGTGGCCGCGGCTACCAATCTATCATCTTGGAATAACTGACCTTCAAGATATGCTATAGATCTGCCAGCATGTATTACTCTCCCTTTGCCAATGAATTCACCATCGCGACCTACCTGCAAAAAACTGACTTTTATTTCCAGGGTGGCCACGATATCACAGAGTTCCGGCATACCGATGGCAGCGTAGGCCATGGTGGCATCCAACATTCCCGAAATAAAACCGCCTTGAACCACATCACCGGAATGACAAAAATCAGGGTTGGTTCTAAATACCATTTCGAGTGATAAATTCTTCTGATCAAAATTAATGGCTCTCCCGTTGAATATGCTTACCGAAGGTGGCCATTGATCATTTAGAAAATCGACAATTTCCTGGTTTTTCATGTTGCCTATGTTTTTAGGTGTTCAATAATTACCTGGGCAGCGTTATGCCCAGGAATGCCGCTTACTGTTCCACCGGGCCATGTGCCCGAGCCACAGAGATAGAGTCCTTTGGTAGGCATTTTATAGGAAGCCTGCCCCGCCAGTGGGCGTAGGCCAAACATCTGCGCTGGCATCATGTCGAGATGCATAATATTTGCATCGCGCAGGCCAAATTCGTTTTGCAAATCCAATGGACTTAGGCATTTGTAATCAATAATTCTGCTTTTCAGGGTTGGCATGTATCTGCTCATAATCTCGATGCAACACCGAGCCATTTTGTCTCGCTCAATATCCCAGCTACCTTGGGTGAGTTCAACTGGTGCATGCCAAACATTGCAACTTAGAATGTGTTTTCCTTGTGGGGCCATTTGCGGACTAGTCATTGAAGGAATAAGTCCAAGAATGATGGGCTCCTCTGATGGTCTACCATATTTCGCATCGTCAAAAGCCCTCTCCATATAGTCCATACTGGGCGCTAGTCTGAACTGGCAACTGGCATATTTTTCTTCCAAACCAGTAGGTGCCGCGTCAAATACTGGTAGTCCGTCCAGCGCCAGCGCGAGTTTAAACGCAGAACCTCTGTTGGGAAGATTCGATATGCTTTGGGTGAAATTTGTCTCTTGAGACGGGTCCTCCAATAGATCTACCAAGGTGGTTTTAGGGTGAAGATTCGAGGCAACTATAGAGGTAGAAATAAATTCATTGTTATCCAGCTCTACTCCCTCGATTCCATCGCGCCCGGCAACAAGTCGTTTTACTCCCGCGTCAACGCGTATCTCACCACCTGTAGCTTCAATACTTTTTTGCATTGCCTGGGTAACTGCACCCATACCTCCAATAGGCAGACCGGTGGAACCCCTGAGATATTGTTTGCGGGGGTCATGATCTGCATCAACGCTGGAAGAGGCCAACGAAAGAGGCCGCATTAATAATAAATAAGCAGTGCCTGGTGTATGGGGTCCTGCCAGATTCGAAGTGGCACTAATAGCGGCGATAACCGATTTGAGTTGTTCCGATTCGAGCCATTCATCCAATAGATCCTTCAAGCTACCCAGCACGATCTTGGCAAATGCTTGTTCATCTTGTGGTGTTTCCAATTTTGCTGCAATTTGTCGGATAGTAGGTGGTGGCTTAAATAGTGAAATACCAATTTTTCTTGCAAAGTGGTTTAGATATTCAAAAAACGCACTATAGGCCTGTACATCTTTTTCTGAAAACTTACGAATTTCATCAGCGGTTTTTTGCGGATCCCGCCAGGCTACCATGGCGCGTCCATCTGGGAACGGCACCACCAAAGATGGATCAGGAGGGCTAAATTGGAGACCAAAATTTGTTAGTTCGAGATCGGCAACAACCTTGGGTTCCAGGGAGCCGGGGGAGTTCGGTATAGAGGCTTTGTACCCGGGAAAGAACTCGTATTCGGTGCTGAGTCCGCCTACCCTGCTACGACGCTCTAGTACCAGCGTTTTTAGACCCGCCCGGGCGAGATATCCAGCGCAAGTCAGACCGTTGTGGCCGGCGCCAATTACGACAACGTCATACTTATTTTTCATGCGTAAGTACTACTTTATAAAACACTACATTTGGCAACATATATCAAAGTTACGATATTTTATTCGAGTTATCTAGCTTGGTGGCGTTTAGTTATCATGGGGGATATCTAACCTAGAACCCAATAACTCAGTATACTGACATTAGATTTACCTAGATCTGTTTAGAATGCGAATAGTTTGCCATCTTACAATCGGCTTCGATTTGCTCATGTCCGCCTGCGCCGACATCAGCGATATTGAACTGTTGGAAACAGAAACTGAACAAGAAACCATCAACACCCTTGAACAGGCCGAAGGCTTAATTACCTTTGGAAGTCTTTATAGTTCTCAGGTGGCAAGCGCAGTAGCGCAATCCTCGGTTCGTTGGATACATTTGATGACGTCTGGAATTGATTCCTTAATGCCTAATCCACCTCCTTTTAATATTAGACTAAGTACCAGTGGTCGAATATGGGCGAATCCCGTTGCAGAACACGCGGTATCAATGCTGCTTGGATTGTTGCATGACATTCACGGGGCAGAAAAAAACCGTGAGCGTCGTCTATGGTCTCGCCAACAAACTATGGATCGCATGCGCTCGATACGCAACTTGAATGTGTTGTTGTTGGGATTTGGTTCAATTGGTCAACGCATTGCCCAACTACTTACGCCATTTGATCCAATTATTAATGCCGTCGGTACAACCACTCGATTACAAAATGGTGTCAAGGTCAGTGAAATATCCCATTTGGCCGAGTTGCTAGCTGAAACTGATGTGTTAGTTATTGCGCTACCACTATTATCCTCCACCGAAAAAATTATTAGCGCCAGGCAACTCGCTCAACTTCCAAAAGGGTCGGTAATCATCAACGTGGCCAGAGGCGGCGTCATAGATACTGCAGCACTAGTTGATGCATTATCCTCGGGACAAATTGCAGGAGCCGGACTCGATGTTTTTGAGTCGGAACCGTTGCCCCAAGCCCACCCTCTCTGGGAAATTGAAAACGTTGTTATTACTCCTCATGTAGCGGGATTTGGCGACCCAACCGCACTAAAAGAAATGGTGGAAATATGTCGTGACAATCTGCAAGACTTTATAGCGGGTCGAACATTACGAGACGGTATTTCATTAAATTGAAATAACAGTACCTTTAGCGAGCCTTGCAGGCAAAGTGTGCATAGCAACTAGCGTGTCACCTGGAATTTTCCTCGTAATGACAAGCTCTATGACTTCACGTTCTGGACGAGCAGCAAACGCTGAGTGAAAGGTTAAATTTCCCTATGTAGTGTTTGTCAGCTCTCATCGGTTTTTTCCAGGGTCAAGTCTCCAGAACAGCGGCTGTTTTTCCATGTTCCTGTCATTTTATCTTTGCTAAACACTGCGGTGATATATCCGGGTCTGGGTGTATTAAGTCTCAATTTTGATTTGCCGTTAGGTCCAATTTTCCCGTGTATCCCTCCCTTCACTTTTCCTGTGGTCACAGAAAGAGTAATTGGGTAGTTGAAACTACAGCCTAAAGCGGGGGAGTGAAATTTTCCTATCCACACACCTTCGTATTGTTTTTGATCATTGCCAAGTGCGGTTGCTAACGTCAACGCAGAACAGATGAAGAAGGCAAGGATCAGTGTGCTAGATTTTAATTTTTTCATTTGCATGCAGGTCTAAGATAAAAATATCATGGATTAAAACGAAAATAAAGTGATCTAACTCTCAAACTAGGCAGTGTTTTAGTTGGCCAGAATCCCCAGTGCCTCGGCTAACAATCCTGCTGCTAATCCGGCAGTAACGCCGGAGGGGTCATGCATCGGGGTAGTGGTATTAATATCGATAGCGATAATATTCATGCCTTTCAAACCTCTCATCAATGCAATTCCTTCGGCGGGCATTGCGCCGCCCGGGGTTGGTGTGGCAACGCCGGGCGCCACCGATGGATCAAAGAAATCCATGTCGTAGCAAATAAATACGGGTCGGCTGCCGATACGGTCATGTAGGTGGTTTAACAATGGTTGCTCTCCCATCTGCCGGTAGTCATCGAAAGGAATTACTTCATACCCCATGGCGCGGGCGTGATCGATGGCACCTTTTGCATTTACCGGTCCACGGGTACCAATATGTAAAGAGTGATCAATGTCAATTAATTTTTCTGTTACCGCATGGGAAAACTGATTGGCGTTGGTAAATTCGAAATTCGGATCAACTGGCCAGGCATCAGTATGGGCATCGATATGAATAACCGCGAAGGGTCCATGTTTCTTATTTAACGCGCGCATCTGGGGTAGACTCACTGCGCCGTCACCACCCACTGTTATGGGTATGCAATTGGCATTCAGTATGTCGCTCATGGCTTTTTCTATTTGAGAAAATGCCTGTTGGATGTCTTCTAGTGACAACGAAACATTGCCTGCATCAACAATATTTAATCCATCAAATGGTGAAGGCACCGCATCCTTTATTAATTTTGCGATCAATATGGAGGCATGCCGAACAGCATTGGGTCCCAGTCGGGCTCCGTGACGAATCATATCTCTGGCGCAGTCGTAGGGCACGCCAAGCATCGCAACATCTGCATTCTCAAAGTCAGTAGACAATGGACGTTTTAGAAAGGTAAGTGGTGCTTCAAATAGATTGTTCATTATTTTATTACCTGGTGATAGTAATTATCTAAAAAGTCAAAGTTATATTTAGATTGTATATCTACACCGCCCCTTGGGTTGCATTTATAATTGAGTATTCGGCAGCCTATTTTTTCCATTTACCAAAGGTTGCGCCGTCTTGAGCCAATTGGGTTAGAAGGGGCGCTGGTGTCCAGTGCGTCTCCCCATAACGTTTACGGAACTTGCAGATGGTTTGGTAAACTTTTTTTAACCCCAGGGTATCGGCATAGAACATAGGACCGCCCTTGACCACTGGAAATCCATATCCATTTACATAAACCACATCTATATCGCTGGATCGCTGGGCGATGCCCTGTTCAAGAATTTTGGCGCCTTCATTGATCATACCAAATAACAACCGATTGAGAATTTCATCATCTTTTATTTTTCTGCGCTGAACGTTATGTAGGGCGGCCTGTTGTTCAACTATTTCCATTACCATAGGGTCATTAATTCTTGCGCGGGTATTAGGATCATATCGATAGTAACCGGCCATGGTTTTCTGCCCTTTACGGCCTTGTTCAACCAATACATCTGTGACGGCATAACTTCTGGGGTTACCCTTTTCAGCTTCAGGCAAAATTTCTCTGGCCTTGTATCCTACATCCAGCCCGGCGAGGTCCCCCACTGCCAGTGGCCCCATGGCCATGCCAAAGGCTTCCATCACCCGATCAATTTGTTCTGGGTCGGAGCCTTCGATCAAACATAGTTGGGCCTCACGAAAATAGGGTTGTAACATTCGGTTACCGATAAAACCATAACAGTTGCCAGATAAGACTGGAACTTTTTTGATAGTTTTCGCTAGCTTCATGCATGTTGTGATTACTTCATTTGAAGTTTTGGAGCCCCGGACAATTTCCAAAAGTTTCATTACATTTGCTGGGCTAAAAAAATGGGTGCCAATTACGTCACCAGGGCGGTGGGTGGCCAGCGCGATTTGATCGATGTCCTGATAAGACGTATTAGTAGCTAGAATGGCCTCTGGTTTGCAGTATTGATCCAACTTGGTAAAAATTTCCTTTTTTAGCCGCAGATTTTCAAATACAGCTTCTATTACCATGTCCACATTACTGAGATTCTTATAACTTGTTGTGCCTTGAATCAGTGAAAGGCAATGTTGCATTTGTTCCTCGCTGAGTTTTCCTTTGCTTACTGTTGCGTTGTAATTCTTTTTAATTATGTCCAAACCTTGAGTAACCGCAGCAGTATCAATTTCAATTAAGGTAACGGGGATTCCCGCATTTGCAAAATTCATCGCAATACCGCCGCCCATGGTACCTCCACCAATAATGCCAACGGATTTAACTTGTCTTGAAGAAATGTCACCGGCGATTCCATCGATTTTGACGGCATTGCGTTCGGCAAAAAACAAATGTCGCATTGCTGCGGATTCGCTGGAATTCAGGCAGGTCATAAAGAGCTCGCGCTCGTAGGCTAAACCTTCATCGAACGGTAGATTTACCGCCGCTTCTATGCAACTCACGATATGTTGCGGAGCGATCTGCCCGCGGGCACGCTTGGCCAAATTCTTTCGCGTGTCGTCGAATATTTCCGTTTGTGTCTTTTTGGGATCGATGTTGATATCGCGAATTCGCTTAAATGGGACTTGTTTGGCAACTAGTTGTTTCGCATAACCAATTGCCCCAACTGTTAAGTCACCTTCAAAAACATTGTCAATAAGCTGTAGCTCTCGACCCCTAGTGGCCGAGATAGGATTGCCGCTGGTAACCAATTTGAGCGCGGCATCCACACCAGCTAGCCGCGGGGTTCGCTGGGTCCCGCCTGCGCCAGGAAGCAAGCCGAGCTTTACCTCTGGCAAACCTACTTTTGCAGAGATCACTGCGCATCGATAATGGCAAGCCAGCGCCAGCTCAAATCCACCTCCAAGTGCCGTGCCGTGGATGGCGGCAATCACAATTTTACGGGACTCCTCAATGGTTTCGAGTACTTCAGATAAAAACGGCGGTAAGCGAGTTTTGCCAAATTCTTTTATATCCGCACCGGCGATAAAAGTTCGACCGTCGCACAAAATGAGAATAGCTTTGCTAGAATCATTTTGTGCCTCGATTATCCATTTCTGAATTCCCTGTCGAACAGCCTGTGACATTGCGTTGACCGGCGGATTGTTAATCCGAATGATGCCGATATTTTCACACAATTCGTAGCTAACTAAGGGTGGTGAATTGACTTCTTTGCGATTCATATTTGACGATTCAATTATAAGATTGGAATTAGTGCAACGGTGGTTCATTATTCACACTCATTTATATCAAAATCACAGTAAAATAACCTGACTTTTGTAACAAGGAAGTATCTGAATTGACCGGATTTCAATCTATTATGATGATCGCGCTCAACTGTTTGAAATTGTGTTGTAAACGTCCTTCTTGGGGTGCTGATGAATCAGATTTGGTTAATCTGTAGCGCAATATTTTTGATATTATTAATTTGACAATTCGTTTCTGAATGTTGATTATTACTATTCAACAGCGAGTAGATACTCTTATCTTGCTTCTACTCAGTTGGGAAAAATATCCAAGCGGACAGACTGTAAATTTAATTGGAAACCGGTAAACAATAGAGATCTTTTTGCTCGACTTGATGCCGACCCCTTTCGCTCCAAGACTTTGGTTTCAGGACAGTATGATTGGGCGTATCGTGAGTATGACGCAATGTGCTGGGCAAAATATTATGACGTTCCATTTGTCGAGCCAGTTAATTTCCGCATAGATCCACCCTATCTGGTTCGTGGTTGCTATGCGACAAAAATGTGCAATGCATTAATTCCATTTAGTGAACGATTATTTAAACCCACTGCTGTCCCGTTAACAATTGAGCAATGAAGATTGACGATGGTCTACCCAGTTTCGATCTACCGGATCTCCACGCAGTAACGGCAACAGCTCTCGTTTATCAAATAGATTGATCTGCAATATTCGCATTAATTGTTGCCCTGTGCGAGTCAGCCCATGAA